>JADRCC010556423.1:0-11667 GCA_019843855.1 Hylomyscus alleni | reverse complement strand
TTCCCCAACTGAAGCTCACTTCTCTGTGATAACTTCAGCCTGTGTCAAGTTGACACACAAATCTAGCCAGTACACTACCTATTGCAAAAAGAAGCATCCTTGATGAAAATTGAAGAGATGCACTAGTCTATGGGTATAATGATGTCATTAAGTATTAGTTTAATAATGTGTTATTTTAGCATAGTATACATCCCCCTTGGACCTATAGCCTGTATGGCCAAAGTTCTGGACATCAGTAAGTGTTAGGTATGGCTTTCAATTTCTGGATCAGGCTTTAAACTCAAGAAAGTGGTGGGTTACTTCCTTCCATTGTTGTACCTGCCACAGTTGCATCAATGAGAATCACACCACACACACACACACACACACACACACACACACACACACATACACACACACTGTCTTGTCAGGTCAATCATTTTTTCCAAGTTACAGATTTCACATTTGGTGAAACTAATGCTTACTTTTCTCCTCTAAAAGTGTGCACAGCATCTTCCAGCACAAAGAAAGCAGTGCAGTGAAGATGGAGTTCCTAGATCACGATTGCCTTGACTTCCCATGTTCTGAAACTCAAAGTATGTGATATCTTCTGAAATAAAGTCTTACTTTCAAGTTTTTTGGGTAACCAAGATAATTAACAATAGCCTGTAATGTATGGTGATCTGTAGAATCTCACTGACCAGAGGAGAGAAAAGTAATCCATCTTGGAAGTGAATATTTGTTTGTTAGCTTATGGTGTCCAGTAAAGGTTGTTAGCTCATTACAGTATAACTTCATTTAATTTCATTTACATGCTTTTCATGTATATGTATGTATATATTTTAGAAAACTTCTACACTAGATTTCTATAATTTTTAGAAACATCTTTAGTGCTATTGACCTTTCCCCATATTCCCTCCTTTACCATGTCCTTCTATCCCCCACCCATTCAACCCTTGTGTGCTTTTATTCCTTCCCTCCTTCATTTTGCTTATTATATTTCATCACTCTTGAAATACCTCCCTATAGTACCATAGTAATTCTATGACCTCAGTGAGAATTGCCAAGGACGGGGTTCAGGGTTCATTGTGGGGACCTCTTCTGCAAGATGAGAGTTCTGGTCAGGTGGGCAAAAAATTCGGTGTGTGATAAACAGAGTCAACACAAGGAAGTGTGGGATCTGAGTGTATTTCTCAAAAATGGCATGAGGCTTTTACAGTCATTGCAAAGAAAATGAAAAATCTGTCAGCTCAGTAGTCGAGGTACATCTGAGGCCATCTAAAACACACTGGGTCTAAAACAGCAGCCATCTCCTCTTGACTGGTGCAGGACCCCTGGCTCTAAGCACACCCAGGCCCATGAGGCCCAGCTGGAGTGCCGGGGGGCTGTGGGTGCACCAGCCAGTAGGACAGAGGCTCGAAGCTCGAAGAATCTTGAGTCACAAATCTTGAATCTAGAAATGCTGACTGCTGCACACTGTCTCACACACACATATTTCACTCAAGATCCTGCCCATCCTTAGTAAAACACCCACTATGCTAATCTTCTGGGCTAGTAGAGACATGTTTCTTTCTTGCTAATTCCTAGAGTGGTTTAGCTGTAGTATGTGACTGAGAATGAAGATATTAGTCAAACTTGCCCTGGGATTGTCGATGACCACTCAGCAAACTACAGTGTCCTATTCCCTTCATTATTTCCCTAACAATGCCAGGGGCAATTAGTCTGAATGGGTGACATCCTTGTGAAATTCCAGACCAAGAATCAGCTTAGCACTGATTAGGATTAGTTGGAACATTGTGGGGGCCGGAAAACATTGTTCAATTTAGTTTGGCTGTAACGAAATATTTCTTAGGGCACCTTTATGCCTGAATGAAGAAAGTATGTAGATCTCTCCACAGACTTTAGCTGACATCAATCTGGAACACTTCAGAACTAGGAGATGTCAGTGACTGACCACCTCAGGAGACTGACTCTCTGTGAAGCATATGCCTCAGGTCTATGAACAGGTTTTTTGACCTGTCATGCAGACACAACTGAAGTAGATGAATGCTGCATGACAGAGAATTCTAAATGAAACAAATTTATCAGAAGATTCAAACTAACATTTAAAATTAATGAAAACGTGCAACATTTACCTTTCCAAGTGCACAACCTCTCTCAGCATGACTGTTCCAGGTACATTTATTTACCTTCAAATTTCATGGTTTTATTTTTCTCAATAGCTAAATAGGATTCAATTGCGTAAAGGTGATATATATATTTTCACTATCCACTCATTGGTTAGTGGAAATCTACACTGTTTCTATATTCTGACTATTGTGACTAAAACAGCCATGAACACGCAAGAACATGAATGTCCAGAGTAGTACTGAGAACCCATTGGGCATATGCCTATATTGGCATAACTGGATCATATAGTAGATCTGTTTCTAGTTATTTAACAACATACACACTGATTTTCATAGTATTTTCAGCAATTTAAACACAGACCAGTCATAATAGGTGTTCCCCACATTCCACATCCATGACAACATTTTATGTGTGTGTGTGTATGTGTGTATGTGTGTGTGTGAATATATATGTATGTATGTAAATTATACATAAGCAGTCTTATTGTAACTGGAGTCAGACGAAATTTCAATGTAGTTTTACTTATCATATCCCTGATGGATAATGATATCAAACATTTACAGGAGTTGGATCATGTTGTACCAAGAGTAGGGCCTAGACTGAGGCCTGGCTGAGGCTCTCTCTCCCCTGTGCTGAAGCCTGTGGCTGCACGGAACATTAAGTAAAAAGGAGGCAATGTATAAATGAGATATTTTATTGTAGGAAAGAGAAAATAGGCCAGTCAAGTAGAGAGAAGGAGAAGAAGGAGAGGAGAAAAGAAGGAGAGAGAGAGAGAGAGAAAGAGAGAGAGAGAGAGAGAGAGAGAGAGAGAGAGAGAGAGAGAGAGAGAGAGGAGAGGAAGAAAGCAAGAGGACCAAGAGAGAGCAAGAGAAGAGAACAAAGAGCAGGAAAGAGGAAGAATGCAAGAGAGAGGGAAGAGCAAGAGAACAAGAGAGTGAGGGAGTAAGAGCAAGAGAGAATGAGGGAGAGCAAGACAGCAAGAGAGAGAGTAGGGAGCAAACCACCCCTTTTATTGTATGGGGTATGGCATGTCTGGCTTGTGGTCAGATGACTGGGGATAGGGTACAGCAAGAATGTTGAGAGCTTGGGGCAATATCTGCCTGATAGAACAAACATCTCTGGCAGGGACAGACCTCTCTGTGAGGGGTTGTGACAGAAACAGGAACCAAAGATGGAGTTATGGCCAAGCTCCCTCCACCCCATGCAAGCAGAAATTGCCAGCAGGGTCTCCAGGGCTCAAAGCCAAATACTCTACTGAGCCTAAGTTACCTGAGCAGACCACTGCCCCACACTGCCCCACAAGATCACTCAGAAAATGTCAGTGAGTGCTGTTGCTTTTGGTTATGAGCATCAAACTCCATCCTTCTGGAGATTGCATTGAATATTTGTGACGCCAAGAGAAATATGTTCAAGCATAGAAGATGGAATATCTTTTGGTAGTTATGCCAAACATGACAAGGTGCCATCACTTTTATCTTGCTTCCACCAAGAAGCTGTCTGAAGGTTGGACTTTCAAGCACATGAAGCAATTCACCTAATGGCAACTGTAGTCACAATTTGTAATATAAAAACTTAGATGGTGCTGAGCATGGTGGTGATTGCCTTTAATCCCAGCACTTGGGAGGTTGTGACAAGTTGATCTCTGAGTTTGAGTCTAGCTTCATTTACATAGTTCCAAGATTGCAAGAGCTATGTAGAGTACCCTGTCTCATAAAAAGGACTTGGATCATGTACCCCTTTTTAATAGACGAGTATGCCTCTTGTGTTTTTACAATGGAGAAGAAGCAAAGACTGGGCTCTCAGAGTTCAAGTGCACTGAGCTGTGAGCACCTCTTTTATATGGTCAATAATCTACTTGTGAAGGTCTCTACGCTTATGATTAATGACATCTGAAAGACCCTACTTAGTACTGTCATTCTTGTTTCAAAGAATGAAATCAGGCAGAAAACATTTAGACAGCAGCTCAAGTATCCACTATCAATAAGGTTGTATTGATTGAAGGGATCATTTGTTCACAAATACTTAGTCTTGTGATATATTCACTACTTATTGTATTGATTACTAAAATAATGATGTTAAAATCTCTCAGTTTGGGGAATGTCTATTTTTTCTATAAAATTGATTTTGCTTTTTTTGATAATATTGTATTTGCATGAGTATAAAATTGACATTTCACATAATATTTTGTTCCTCCTTCTCTCAGCAAATAGTCATTGAAGTATTTATGAACTGTATCTTACAAACCATGCTGGGCTACTAACTGTATGTGTATTCTAAGGTGGCCTTAAAATTATAATCATTCTTCTATAATTTTCTAAGTCAGAAACTCTTTTTTTATTTAATTTTTTATTTTTTTATTTTTAATGAACAAACAAAAACAACAAGAACAAACCCCTGTTGCCTCCCCCATTCCCATGCCTGCCACCCCACAATCTCCCACTTATCAGCCCTGTCATTCCCCTACACTGGGGCACAGAACCTTCACAGGGCCAAGGGCCTCTCCTCCCATTGTTGACTGACTTTGCAATCCTCTACTATATACATGCTGCCAGAACAATCAGTCCCACCATGTATAGTTCTTGGTTGGTGGTTGAGTCCCTGGGAGCTCTGAGGGCATTAGTCAGTCCATATTGTTGTTCATCCCAAGAGGCATTCCTTCTTAAAAGGGGGAACAAAATACCCATGCAAGGAGTTGCAGAGACTAACTATGGAGCAGAGACTGAAGGAAGGGCACTCCAGCCTGATATAGCTGTCTCCTGAGAGGCTCTGACAGTACCTAATACAGAAGTAGAGGCTCACAGCCATCCATTGAACTGAGTACAGGGCCACCAATGAAGGAGCTAGAGAAAGAACCAATGGAGTTGAAGTCAGAAACTCTTAAGCTGCAAGATACACTAGAGTTAAAATATCAAGATAAAGAACTCAGAGCAAAGTAGTTCAAAAGGCTTTCTGTGGGGTGTGAGAAGGCTGAACTAAAGAGACAGGACTGCATACTGAGCTCTTTTCAGCAGACTCTGGTTGGCTCCCATAAGTCCCTCTCTGAGGAACATGCAAAGTCACATTTGCCCTTTACCCTATTAAATTTATTGGCTTAATGGGCACTTTTCTCTAGACTAACTTATGCATCTACTGCATACAGTTGTAAAATACTGAATTATGTGTAAAGACAGACTTTAAAATGCTTCATCCTCTTCTAAGAGAACACCCTAGGAGAGGGAAAAAACAGAGTAATGATAAAGTTTCAGAACACATTCCAAGAATCAAGTCAAGCAAGGAGAATTCTGAGTAATTATGAAGCGACTCCAAGAAAACAAACAAGAGCCTTGTGACCTCAGTTTCTCAGAAACATGAAATTATTCTTAGAATGTTATATTGTGCTCCTTACAAGTGAAGTGGATAAGAATTATTTATCTCAGATTATTTATTACAACTGGATATTGTTATTTGTTTATATGCCTTTATGGAAAAACATGGTTTTTTCCAAATGTAGTTTGTCTGTTGTATATAGTTTGTCCATCAAGTGTGGCTTGTCTGCCATTTGCAGCTTTTCCTTGTGATTATACTCTTTATTCATGTGACTTTTCTAAACCCTCATAAATAATAAAATTCTATAAAGTTGGCCCTTGACTGAGACTGTAGTCTACCTCGTTTACTGCCTCCATTCTCCTAGGTCCTACTACCTCTAGAGTAGTATACAACTAGCACCCAACGTGGGGTTGAAACAGGGAAGCATTTGCCATAGGTCAAGCTTATATAACACTTTGAAAGAAAGGAGGAACGTTAAGTATTCAAATAATAACTATTAGATTGTTTGAAAGTCATGTGTGATTATAGTCCCTGGTTTCTGTAAGAAGAAACTTTAAATGAAGAAGTATGAGAGCCTGAAAGAATATTGAAATGGTATATAAACAAGGGGAAGAAATGCTTGTTCAACTTGGGTCCACTTGGTGAGAGGTATTCTGTAGGAGTCAATTCAGGGAGTGATCCACAGAGAGATGAGAATGAAAACATAATTCAGATTGACTTTGTCAGCCTGGATCAGACTTCATGGAGTCTAATGTTTGATGGTTCATTGTCAGCATGTTTAAAGCACAGTTCAATTTGGGGGGGAAGTTTTCTGAAAACAGTCATTTCTATTCCAGGTTTTACAGGCAGCAATCACTCCAATTCCAAGTGTACAATAAACCTTAAGATGTCACAACATAGAACCTCCTTTACAATATATGTGAGACCACAGGGGTAGTTTTTATTGCTAAATGGCCTAGAATCTAATGTGGACTCTGAATGAGATAGCATTGAGGTCAGTGGGCCATAAAATGCATGTAATATCTCTCCTAAGGATGGGCAATGGTCTAGGGAGGAAAGAGTCTTGGATAAACATCCTGGGGAAATCACTCCTTCTTGTCCAGTTAGGGAACTTGGGAACTTCAGTTAAATTCATGTGAATGAATATTGTAGAATTCAAAGTCAGTTCCGTCCCATTTTAAAATCCCACAGCTACCTAGTACCATTTCTTTTATTTTTAAACATTTTTATTAGATAATTTCATTATTTACATTTCAAATATTATCCCCTTTCCTGGTTTCCCTTCCAAAAAACTCCTATTCCCTCCCCTTACCCCTGCTCAACAATCTACCCACTCCTGCTTCCTGGCCCATGCATTCCCCTACACTGGGGCATCAAGCCTTCTCAGAACCAAGGACCTCTCCTCCCAGTGATGATCAACAAGGCCATCCTCTGCTACATATACAGCTGAAGCCATGCGTCCCTCCATATGTACTCTTTAGTTGGTAGTTTAGTCCCTGGAAGCTCTGGAGGTACTGGTTGGTTCATGTTGTTGTTCCTCCTATGGGGCTGCAAAGCCTTTCAGTTCCTTGGGTCCTTTCTCCAGCTCCTCCATTAGGGATCCTATGCTCAGTCCAATAACTGGCTGAGTTCATCCACCCCTGTATTTGTCAGGTACTGGTAGAGCCTCTCAAAAGATAGCTATATCAGGCTTCTGTCAGCAAGCACTTGTTGGCATCCACAAGAGTGTCTGGGTTTGGTGACTGTATATGGGATGGATCCCCAGGTGGGGCAGTCTCTGGATGGCCTTTCCTTCAGTCTCTGCTCCATACTTTGTCTCTGTAACTCCTCCCATGGGTATTTTGTTATCCCTTCAAAGAATGACAGAAGTATGGGATTGTGGCTGCCTTCACAGAACTGTCTAAAAATACTGGGTGCACTGCCTAGCACATAAATGTAATCATAAAAATTTATTTTATAATTGGCAGAGCAAGAACTAAATGGGTTTAAGGAGCATACAAAGGGTGCTATAATGAAAGGACTTACCAGAGTAGGCAAACAAAGGAAGATATTGTCTGTGGAAGATCTAATGACATAGGAAAATTGACTTTTATAGTCTGCTATGTGTTACCATCATGTTCCAGCCACCTTAAAAACAGTCAGTGGTTAAAATATTTCTACTGATAAAACAAATGTTGACCTAAATTCTACACAATCATTTCAGTTTTGCTTGAATTGTAATAACTGATGTAATGAGTAATAGATTAGAAATGATGATCAAATACATAGATATTGTAAACACAGGAACAATAAAAATGTAAAAGTTGCTTTTATTTCCTCAGATGGAGGAATGAGAAGAGAGCCATACACAAGAGGTGCAAATACATGCCTAGGCTGAGCCCAGATATTCTTCCTCTGTTCTAACTATCCCCAGATAGAGGCCTGAAAACTTCTAGCCTCTATACAATATAATCTTCCAAGCTACTGATTCAATCTGGCTTCTAGCCTTGTGACTGAATTGCTCTTTTTGGCCTTAAACTAACTCTGGCAATCAGTTCTATGCTTTTGGCTCCTCATTTTCTGACTTGTTCTGTCTTCACCTGCAATCTATCTTTGTAAAGTTCTCCCAGTAAATCTCTCTCTCTCTCTCTCTCTCTCTCTCTCTCTCTCTCTCTCTCTCTCTCTCTCTCTCTCTCTCTCTCTCCTTCTCCCTCTCTCTCTCTCACTCCCTCTCAGTCTTACTCTCACCCCCTCTTTCCCTTTCTCTCCCTTACTCTCTCCCTTTCCCTCACCCTCTCCCTCTCTCTCTCCCTCTCTCTCTCTCTCTCTCTCTCTCTCTCTCTCTCTCTCTCTCTCTCTCTCTCTCTCTCTCTCCCTCTTGGTCTCTCTCATTCCCTCTCTCTCACTCTTACTCTCACTCCCTCTTTCTCAATATCTCTCTCTCTCTCTTGCTCTCCCTCTTGGTCTCTCTCACTCCCTCTCTCTCACTCTCACTCTCACTACCTCTTTCTCAATCTCACTCTCTCTCTCCTCTCTCTTCTCTCTCTCTCACTCTCTCTCTTACTCTCTCTCAATCTCTCTCCCTCTTTCTCAATCTCTCTCTCTCTCTCTCTCTCTCTCTCTCTCTGCTGCTGCTGCTGCTCTGCTGCTGCTTTCTTAAGTTGCCTCTCCCTCTCCCTCTAATAATTAAGTCCTCGTGTTACTCAATTATTCTACTATACCCTGTACATATGAATAACACTGTGCCAATTAAAAATTTTAAATTATTGAAAAACAAAACATTCTGGGGAATTTGGGTGAGATGTGCCACCATAAATAGCAAAAAGGTCACCAGACTTCTAAGTCAGAAAACAGGCATCATATCTCCTTCATTGAGAAGAAGCCCCTGTATGTTTAACATTGCTGATTTCCCTAATGATTTGTGGGCATGAGGGACTCCTTGCACCCAACAACTTGGGCATTGATTCAGATTGTTATTAAAATAATTAAGGAAAATAAGATATTAATCACAAGGCATAGATGATTAACTTCTTAAATGAATATAAACTGGATGATCAAATTGTAAGATTGGGCTTGGCAGTGGTGGTGCACACCTTTCATCCCAGCACTTGGGAGGCAGAGGCAGGTGGATTTCTGAGTTCGAGGCCAGCCTGATCTACAGATTAAATTCCAAGACAGCCAGGACTACACAAAGAAATCTTGTCTCAGAAAAAAAAAAATCATAAGATTGGTAAAAGAGAATTGTTCTTTCTAACTCTATGAAGAATTGAGTTGAAATTTTGATGGGGATTGCATTGAATCTGTACATTGCTTTTGGCAATATGGCCACTTTTACTATAATAATCCTGCAAATCCATGGGAGATTTTTCCATCTTCTGAGGTCTTCTTCAATTTCTTTCTTCAGAGACTTGAAGTTCTTGTCCTACAGATCTTTCACTTGTTTGGTTAGAGTCACACCAAGATACATTATATTGTTTGTGACTATTGGGAATGGTGCTCTTTCCCTAATTTCTTTCTCAGCCTGTTTATCCTTTGAGTAGAGGAAGACTGCTGATGTGTTTGGGTTAATTTTATATCTGGCCATTTTACTGAGGTTGTTTATCAGCAGTAGGGGTTCTGTGGTGGAATTTTTGGGGTCACTTAAGTATACTATCATATCATCTGCAAATAGTGATATTTTGACTTCTTTCTTTCCAATTTGTATCCCTTTGACCTCCTTTTGTTGTCTAATTGATGTAGCTAGAATTTAAAGTACTATATTGAATAGATAGGGAGAGAGAGGGAGGCCTTCTCTAGTCCCTGATTTTAGTGGGATTGCTTCAAGTTTCTCTTCACTCACTTTGATGTTGGATACTGGTTTGCTGTATATTGCTTTTACTATATTTAAGTATAGGCCTTGAATTCCTGACCTTCCCAAGACTTTTACCATGAAGGGATGTTGAAATTCTTCAAATGCTTTCTCATCTAATGAAATGATAATGTGGTTTTTTCCTTTGAGTTTGTTTATTACTGGATTACATTGATGGATTTCTGTATATTGCAACATCCCTGCATCCCTGGGATGAAGCCTACTTGATCATAGTGAATGACCATTTTGATGTGTACTTGGATTCATTTTGCAAGAATTTTATTGAGTATTTTTGCATCAATATTCATAAGGGAAATTGATCTGTAGTTCTCTTTCTTTGTTGGATCTTTGTGTGGTTCTGGTATCAGCTTAATTGTGGGTTCATTGAAGGAATTGGGTAGTGTTCCTTCTGTTTTTAGTTTGTGGAATAGTTTGAAGAGTATTGGTATTAGGTCTTCTTTAAAGGTCTGATAGAATTCTACACTAAAACTATCTGGTCCTGAGCTTTTTTAAGTTGGGAGATTTTTAATAACTGCTTCTATTTCTTTGGGGGTTATGGGCTGTTTAGATTGTTTATATGATCCTGATTTAAATTTGGTATTTGATATCTGTCTAGAATACTGTCCATTTCATTGACATTTTCCAGTTGTGTTGAGTATAGGGTTTTGTAGTAGGATATGATGATTTTTTTCATTTTCTCAGTTTCTGTTGTTATATCTCACTTTTCATTTATGATTTTGATAATTTGGATACTGTTTCTGTGCCTTCTGGTTAGTCTGAATAAGGATTTAAGTATCTTGTTGATTTTCTCTAAGAACTAGCTCTTGGTTTTGTTGATTCTTTGTATAGTTCCTTTTCTTTCTACTTGGTCAGAAAGAGCAATTCTAGAATTCATCTGGAAAAACAAAAAACCCAGGATAGCGAAATCTATTCTCAACAATAAAAGAACTTCTGGGGAAATCAGCATCCTGAACCTCAAGCTGAAGAGAACAATAGTGATAAAAACTGCATGATATTGATACAGTGACAGTGAGGTAGTTCAATGGAATAGAATTGAAGACCCAGAAATGAACCCAAAAACCTAAGGTCATCTTTGACAAAAGGGCTAAAACCATCCAGAAGAAAAAAGACAGCATTTTCCACCAATGGTACTGGTTCACTGGCCTTTAGCATACATATTGATCCATTCATATCTCCTTGTACAAAGCTCAAGTCCACGAGGGTCAAGGACCTCTACATAAAACCAGATAAACTGAAACTAATAGAAAAGAAAGTAGGGAAGAACCTTGAGCACGTTGGCATAGGGGAAAATTTCCTGAACAGAACACCTATAGCTTATGCTCTAAGATCAAAAATTGACAAATGGGACCTTATAAACTTATAAAGCTTCTGTAATGCAAAGGACACTGTTAAAAGGACAAAACAAAAACAACAGATTGGGAAAAGATCTTTACCAACCCTACATCCGATAGAGGGCTAATATCCAGTATATACAAAGAATTCAAGAAGTTGGCCTCCAGAGAACCAAATAACTCTATTTAAATAATGGGATACAGAACTAAGCAAAGAATTCTCAACCGAGGATTTCTGAATGTCTGAGAAGCACCTAAGAAATGTTCAGTTTTCTGATGAGCCACCAAACTGATTTCCAGAGTGGTTGTAAAAGCCTGCAATCCCACAAGCAATGGAGGAGTGTTCCTCTTTCTCCTCAACCATGCCAACCTCTGCTGTCACCTGAGTTTTTTATATTAGCCATTCTGACTGGTGTGAGGTGGATTTGCATTTCCCTGATGACTAAGGATGTTGAACCTCTGAGCATGAGAGGAGGAGAGCTGGCTGAGCCCCCTGCAGGCTGAAGTACTTAAGAAAGCAGGCCTTGTGCTTCACCTGAGCAGCACAATAGAGATGATCCTGATGGAGTGAGC
>JADRCC010556419.1:0-11716 GCA_019843855.1 Hylomyscus alleni | reverse complement strand
ATATACTGTAGCTTTCTTCAGATGCACCAGAAGAGGGCGTCAGATCTCATTACGGGTGGTTGTGAGCCACCATGTGGTTGCTGGGATCCGAACTCAGGACTTTCGGAAGAGCAGTCAGTGCTCTTACCCGATAAGCCATCTCACCAGCCCTGAAATATACTCTTAAGTGACACGGGCTGGCCTCCAATTTGCTGTGTAGCCGAAGTTTGTTCTGATCTTCCTGCCTCCATCATCTAAGTACTGGGATTACAGGTATGTGCCCCCAGACCCAGTATTTTTCTTTTCATATTAAGTATATATGAATCTACATCTTTGAATAAAGAGTAGGTTGACTGAAAACAAAAACTGTAGAGAACTCTTTGGAGGTAAAATTCACAAGAAAGTCAAGAACCATTTTGCAGAAACAGGATGGGGGGGATGGGGGCTAGGAGGGGGAATCCTAGCTCTCTGAAGGCTAAGGCGGGAGAATCAAGAGTTTGAGCTCCCCTTGTGCTACATAGTAAGTTCCAGAGGGCCCTGGGCTTCAGTATGAAACCTTGCCTTAATAAAAGAATAAAAAGTAAAATAAAGACAGAATACCCACTCTGATTACTATATTTAAGCATATAAACTATATAGCTGAATGTGACATAGAGAAAGGTCTCCCAAAAGTTCCCCAAAGTGTGAGAGCTTGCTAGCTAAGAACAGAAGAGAGCTGGGGTACTAATGAGAGGCCTTTCATTCTCTAACCCTGCAGTTCCCGACCTGTAGGTTTCCACTCCTTTGGGGTCATATATCAGATATCCTCCATATCAGATACTTAGGTTATAATTCATAACTGTAGTAAATTTACAGTTATGATGTGGCAATGAAATACTTTTATGGTATTTTATGGGGTCACCACAGCATGAGGAACTGTATTAAAGGGTCGCAGCATTAGGAAGGTTGAGAACCACTGCTCTGACCTGCTTCTGCCTGACTTTAAAGAACTCAGACTGCCTCTGTCACATGAAATTAGGAAAATTGTAATTCAGAGAGGAGATGTGTTATAGTGGTTTCTTTTTAAAGGAGTGTCACCCCACTTCTTCCCATCTGGCAGTTTTACAAATTCTTACTTTCCCTCTAAATGGAACTTGCCACAAGTGGCCGATACCAAATGCAGTGGGGCTCTCACTTTGGGAAAACCACAGGAAATATCCTGGGGAGCTTTCCAACCACCCTTTTGCAGTTACCACTGCTAATATTGATAACCCAGGAGGCCGCAGGTGACTTCATGCCTAGAAAATGCTCTGAATTGAGCATCTAAGACTAGCAAGCTCAGGATGGGGCCAAGATGCATTTTAGAAAGCTAATGTGCCCAAGTTAGACCTGTATACAGATCCATGCTGGGGGAGGAAGGTAAGTTTTCTGCCCCTCAAAGTGGTTAAATGGGGTGCATATTTCTCCCCCAGCCTCCTTCAGGCTGCTAGAGTGTAAACCGTCACTGCTCTTGCCCCCATTTATAGCTAAAGAAGCTGGCCACCCATAGCAGCAAGGACAATATCAGGCTCTCCCTTCTAACCACTGCAAACTCTCCTCATCTTGATGATATGGGAAGTCAAGCCCCTTTCCTTCTGACAACCTTGGGAAAACACTGGCCACTTTTAGGTTCACTGGTTTGGGCCTATTCAGAACAACCCACATTTATAGTGTGCTGGCTAATTTTATGTCAAATTGACACAGGCTAAAATTACTTGAGAGGTGGGAACATCAATTTAAAAAATGCTCCCATAAAATCCGGCTCTGGGCGAGCCTATAGAGCATTTTCTTAGTGATTAATGTGGGAGAGCTCAGCCCACTGTGGGTGGTGCTATCCCTAGGCTGGTGGTGGTCATGGGTTCTATAAGATAGCACACTGAACAAGCCATGATAGCAACCCAATACGTAGCACCCCTCCATGGTCTTTGTATCAGATCCTGCCTCCAGGATCATGTCCTATTTGAGTTTCTGTCCTGAATTCCTTCTGGGATGAACAGTAATATAGAACTAAGTTAAACAAATCCTTTCTTCTCCAACATTGCTTTGGTCATGGTGTTTTATCACAGCAACAGTAACCCTAACTAGAGGTTACTATTGTAAAAGACTCTTGGCTTTTCTCTATGCAGGTGGGAAAAAAACAAAGGAAAGCAAGAGATGGGAGCTGATCTGGGCTTATGTCCCTGGAGAGTCATTCTGGGCACAACACTCCCTGTGTCTGATACCATTTTAGGAGCTGGGATTCATACCTGAGTGCCCATGACACCTGACCCTCCAAACCCTCCCCACCCCCACCCCCGTTATGATGCTATCCTGTGCTGTTGGATTTGCCTGGCCACAAACAGCTCTCCCAGCAAAGCAGCTGCTTCTAACCTGCAGATTTAAGACAAGGAAGCTGCCCCAGGAGCACTGTGAGGTACTTCTGGAGAATAGAAACAGGCAGGACCTGGGATTCTGGGCAGGGAGCTAAAGTCGTTGCCCAGGAGGGAGAAGGCTTCAATGAGGAGGCAGCAGGGAACTCTGTATCTGCAATCAACTGTGGGATATGTGTGTGTGTGTGTATGTGTGTGCGCATTCTTGGAATGACTAGGGGATCTTGTCTGTAAGTCCTCAGGAGCTGTCCACCTTAGTTTCTGAGACAAAGCCTCACTGACCTGGAACTCTCCAAAGTAGGCTAGGCTGGTGAGACAATGAGCCTCAAGGATCTAGATGTCTGCCTCCCCTTCTCTGTCCCCAGCACTGGGATTACAAGCAGGCCACCACAGCCATCTTTTTTCAAGTGGGTTCTAGGCATAGAACCTAGGCCCTCATGCTTACAAGACATGCTCTGAGCACCCTACCACTGAGCTATATCACTCTGCCTTCAACTGTGTTGTAAAATTAAACTTGTGGGTGGGGGAGGGAGGTTGCTGGGCTCAACAATGACAGCGGATATTTACTGCTCCTAAACAGCCAGGCTCTTTTTAGCTATTGTTGTTAGTAGAGTATTTTAACCACCAGCTTTTAATGATTTTTCATGCATTCCTATGGCCAAATCTTACTTAGCATGCACAGTGCCAGGACTGTGAGGCCATAAGCAAACTGTTCTGCCAAGGACCATACCTGGTCAGCTGAAATGAAGCCTCAAAGTCCATCTCCCTTCCGTGGGTAGAAATCTGAAAACTCTACCTAGAGAATCAAGAATCATAAAGGGATATTGGGGGAGTTGGGGGAAGAAAAAGTGTGGCACTGAAAAGGGCTGCCACTCAAGTAAAATGGCCAAGGTTTTCCTTATTTTAAGAGAGACTCTTAAATTCCAATTACTCCGCCCCCAAAGACCAGTTGAGAATAACCCTAACTGGAGGGAATTAATTTCCTTAGGAATTTCACTGGTGCGAGATTAATGGAGGCCCCCTGCTGAGCAGCGGTAAAGCTGTTAGTACAGGATTTGCACCTGAAGGATACATATTTTAATTTCAGTTCTCAAGCTGCGATAACATCTAGTGAGCTACCATAAAAGCATAAATGAGCCCCAATGAGCCCTGCAAGTCTGCTGGGGACTTGCAACACACAGCTCCCCAGGAGAAGCCCGGAGCCTACTTGGCCCAACAAGGTTTTGTCTCACACACAACCCACCCCCAACCCTTGTGCTGCCCATCAGTTTGGGCACAGTGAGAGGCGGCCTGAGCTCTTAGGTGGGAAAGACCTGAACAAATTTCCCTCTTCCACAATCCTGGAAAAGTAAGGATCAGGTTGACCCAGCCATTAGCAGAATCCCAGAAGTTTCTTAGAGAGGCTATTCTTGTTCCATGCACAGATATATAGTCATCCATATAGTGTATGACATCTGGCCTGAACTAACAGTGGGGGTGGCCAAAGCTGAGGTCCTCACATGGCCCCTCCAGAATCCTATGGGGAATTTTACCCCACAATGGACCTGGGAAGACAGGTTTTACCAGACCATGTAGATACATTGTACATTGGCCCAACCATGAGGTCAGACTCCTCCTCCTTAACCCACGGCCGTTCTGGCAGTTGGGACTGTCTGCCTGCCACTCTGACAGCCATCTCTGTAGCACAGAGGTGGAAAGTAGCTATGAGCAGTCTCTGGATCCTCAGGAGGAGAGCTCCGTCTGGGGACAAGACAGCCAATTTTGTAGCTCCCTTCTTAGCATAGGTACTTTTATTGGAGTGCTCGATGTATGGGCTTGCTATAAAGGTTGTTTATGCTGTCATAGCTAGATGTTTATTGGTTATATTTCTGCTGCACTTGCTTGAAAAATAATTATTTCCAAAGAAAAGAAGAATTACATATCCAGTAAACTAAATAAGACTCAGTGTTTATTAGGGACCTCTGACAGCTCCTCAAATGTGGAAAAAAAAAAAAAAAAAAAAGAAAAGAAAAGAAAAAGCAGGTTTCCAAGCCGAGAATGGACAATTTATGTGCAAGTTTATTTGTAAAACAGATTTCAAGACATACTTCATCTTGGCTGTGCCAATAAAATGTGTTCCATTTCTTTTCAGGAGCAGGTCCTGTCTGATGGCTCCACATAATCTGGTTTCCCCGAAGAAGGGAAGAAGGGCTGAATGAGTAGGCGTATCCTCCACCAGGAGCTTGTGTTGAACACCGGGGCTATTATGGACAGGCTTGAGTGATCAGATCCCAAAAGGCCAGCTCAGAAAGAATCTATCAGTGAGAATGCAGCTCAGCAAACTTACCCCAGCTGCTCAGTTCCCCCTCCCCCAAAGTTTTCAGTTAGAACCATTTAATGGACCTACAAGTCTTCCATCCCCAGCCTGAATCCCCCCATCCTCTCTCTACCCTGGTCCAGAAGGAGCTGTGTGGTGTAGAGCCGAAGCTGCAGGTGACATCAGCCTCCAGCCCAGACTGGAGAGTGTCTTTTTTGAATGGATTCTCTAGTCAACCTAGAAGGCCCAGGAAGACTTACCGAAAACAGCTCCAAGGCTGTTAATGCTTGCGGTCCTTTCTGCTTTTTCTTGACCTGTGAAGTTTTACTACCTTTTCCCAACCCTTCTCATTCCAATCAGCTGAGTACTTGAGATCTTCCAGATGCCACCATATCCAGACTGTATATTTGAAAACATTGCCAGCACAGCAATGGGAGAAATGAGAAAAGGAAGAACTCCTCCCCCAATCACTGACACACACATTTCCACTCACATAGCTACTTTCCAGGGGCCCGGGCCCAAGGGACCACCCCAGACATAACACTGCATTGGCCTCAACATGCAGATATGCATCCTGTCTTTTCTGAGCCAAAATGTCTACATATAAACAGTGCACACAGATGTATCTATTCTCCCAGTTTATTAAGAGTTAATGTTCTGTTCTTTTTTGTAAGTAAGCCTTGTTTCTTTCTTTTTTTAGACAGGATCTCACTATCTAGCCCTGACTGTTTTGGAACTCACTATGTAGACTGGACTGGCCTCGAACTCACAGAGATCTGCTTGCCTCTGCCTGCCTCTTCCTCCCAAGTTCTGGAACTAACAGTGTGTGGCAGCTGTAATTTTTGTTCCTTATCTAAAAAACAAGAACACTGGTGAACTCATCCTTGTCACAGGCAATAGCATGTGTAGTGGCTTGAATTAGGAGTCTCCCAACAGCTCTGTTGTTGGAGACTAGGCTGCCTGTTGATGGGCTTTGAAAATTGGCTGAAATAACCTCTTCATGGATTCCAAATATGATGCATGCAGAGGCAGGGCCAGAAGTGGAAGAGTGTTCAACGGGGATGTGCCCTGAAAAGACATCCCCTATTCCTCGTCCTTCTTTGCCTCTCTCTTGTTTCCTGACTGCTACAAATTGAGCTGCTATGCTCTGCCATGACCCCACCCCCACCATGATGCACTCTGCCTCACTAAAGGCCTCACAGCGATGGCCCCAGTCAACTATAAACTTCAATCTCTGAAACTAAGAGAAAATAATGAATTTTTCCTTCTTGGATCCCACTCCCCTCTCCGCCCACCCAGGTATTTATCGGAACAGCAAAATACAAACTTACACAGCCTGTGGAGCTAGAAGTAATTCCTTACAAAGCTAAGAAGCTCTAGCCAGCCAGACTCAGGCTAGTGGCTCAAAGAGTTCACATTTCTGCTAGAACCTTCCAGATGGAGGGTCCTGGTCAACTACTTGAATACACAGGTGTGATGGTTTGTATGTGCTTGGCCCAGGGAGTGGCATATCAGAAGGTGTGGCTTATTGGAGTAGGTGTGTCACTGTGGTTGTGGGCTTTTTTTTTTTAAAGATTTATTTATTATATGTAAGTATACTGTAGCTGTCTTCAGACGCATCAGAAGAGGGTGTCAGATCTCATTACGGGTGGTTGTGAGCCACCATGTGGTTGCTGGGATTTGAACTCATGACCTTCCCAAGAGCAGTCAGTGCTCTTCCCCGCTGAGCCATCTCACCAGCCCGGGTGTGGGCTTTAAGGCCCTCATCCTAGCAGCCTAGAAGCCAGTGTTCTGCTAGCACCCTTAAGATGAAGATATAGAACTCTCAGCTCCTCCTGTACCATGCCTGCCTGGATGCTGCCATGTTCCCACCTTGATGATAATGGACTGAACTTCTGAACCTGTAAGCCAGCCCCAATTAAATGTTGTCCTTTATAAGACTTGCCTTGGTCATGGTGTCTGTTCACAGCAGTAAAATCCTAAGACAGCAGGCTCCCTGTCCAAAACTCTTGCTTGCTGTGTATGCTCAGAGATGCCATCTCCCTGAGTAGATCTCTGAAACAGTCAGGAGACCCGACTCCTGCTTCCTCCTGCAAGGATTCAAAGTAGGTAGTTATAAGGAATACACCACACACACACACACACACACACACACACACACACACACACAGAGAGAGAGAGACACGAATCTTTTTTTGTTGTTGTTGTTTTTGTTTTTTAGAGACAGAGTTTCTCTGTATAAACCCTGGCTATCCTGGAACTCACTCTAGACCAGGGTGACCTTCAACTCAGAAATCCGCCTACCTTTGCCTCCCAAGTGTTGGATTAAAGGCATGGGCCACCACTTGTTGGTCCCTTCCTTCTGCCTCAACTCAGAGACTTCAGAATCTACAACCAGAGACCGCCAGATCACTCCTGCTGACCCTGAAACCAAGGACTGCTCTGAGTTCCGCCTTTGAGACCTGCTGGCTGGCATGTGTGCTGACTGGGGACATTGTTGGGTGTGAATGGACTGACAGCCTAGAGACATCTGCTCTTGGCCTCCTCCCCCACCTCGTGCTGTACCTCTGGTCTCTCCCTGGAGCCGAGATCTGCAAGACGTCCTGGCCACCGCCCTCAGGAGGGGCCACACCTGGCCTTTCTTTGACTCTTTCCTGACTCTTCCCAAATTATTTATGTTATGCAAATGTCACTGTAACCTAGAGATCCAAGTTTGCTTTCCTATAAATACTTTAGCCGGAAAAAGTAAAGTGGGAAACCTTGATTGGGACGCAACTTGGCTTCCTGTCCTTTTGTTCTCGAACTCTATTTTTCAGGTATTTTCCTTCTTTCGAGAGAGAACCCAGGTTCGTGAAACTGCGAGACAGTTTCAACCACTGACCAGCTACACAGATTGACCTTTACAATATGGGTACCGTGTAGACAGAGGCCAACCAATCAGTCACTAACTGATTCTTTATGTAGCAGACACCATCCTAGTGTGGAAATCAGATCACTGAGACTGAACTAAGTCTATGACCTCGGTTATCATTGCTGTATTCCTCAAACACCCACTACACTCATAAGAGCTTCCTCTCTAATAAACAAGAGATATTTCTCTTGGGTGCAAGAAAAGAAACAATGACTTCTTGTTTGCGGGTTTTGTTTTTGTTTTTTGTTTTGTTTTGGTTTTCCCAATCCTACAGCTGGAATCCAGGGCTTCAGCACCCTTGGCAAACACTCCATCACAGAGCTGAAATCCAGCCATTTTACCCTGTGAGACAGGCCTTCCCAAATAGCCCAGGGTGGCATTGAACCCTCAATCCTCTTGCCTCTGCCTCCTAGGTACCTAGCATTTTAAGTTTCTGCCACCAGGCCCAAAGAATATTGACTATTTGCTACTATTAATTACTGTCATCTGAATTTTTATCCATCCTGGGCTCCCTTAGGAGTCCGGTGGGCAGAGTGGACAGGAATGTGTGGTCCTTAGCCCTCCTCATCCAACTCCATGGCCTCTGCAGCCAGGCAGCACTGACTGAAGGAAGTTTGGAAGCTCAGAGAGCCAGTGTCATCAGAAGACCTGGGCAAGCAGGAGGTGTTTGGACCTGCTTCACCCACAAAACATTCCATGGGAAGCTCTCCAGACTGCAGCCCCACCCTGGGCTTAACCAGCCAGGATGTTTTCTGTGGTTTTGTTCTATTAACACCACACAGACAAGAGTTCCTTCTTCAAGGACACAAAAATACAAGCCTCAGGCAAAAGAGCCCAGGCCCATGATGGCAGCCTTCAGGTGGAAGCATGAGGAGCAGTACTTTGAGACTAGGGTGGATAGAATAAGGACTTTCCTCAAAACAAACAAACAAACAAACAAAAACAACAAGTTAAGGGCTCAAGAGACTTAAGGGTAGTTAAGACCTCCTGCCTCTCTTTTAGAGGATCTGCATTCTTACCCCCCACCCCCCACCTCACTCCCCCACCCCTATCCCTCAACCTCCCCCCCCCCACACACACACACACACTGGCCTTCACAGGCAGCTTACAACTGTCTGTAACTCCAGTTCCAGGAGTTACCTCCAGCCTTCTCAGGTGCCAGGCTCTCATGCACTGCCCATACATACATCCAAGCTTACAAAACACTCATACACATAAAAATACAAATCGCTTTTCCTTTTCTTTTTTCTTTTCTTTTTATTTATTTTATTTTATTTATTTATTTTTTTTCCCGAGACAGGGTTTCTCTGTGTAGCCCTGGCTGTCCTGGAACTCACTCTGTAGACCAGGCTGGCCTCGGACTCAGAAATCCGCCTGCCTCTGGCCTCCCAAGTGCTGGGATTAAGGGCATGTGCCACCACTGCCCAGCTTCATTTTTCTTTTTCTTTTTTTCTTTTTTACATTTATTTATTTATTTTATGTAAGTACACTGTAGCTGTCTTCAGACACACCAGAAAAGGGCATCTGATCTCATTACAAATGGTTGTGAGCCACCATGTGGTTGCTGGGATTTGAACTCAGGACCTCTGGAATTGCAGTCAGTGCTCTGAACTTCTGAGCCATCTCACTAGCCCTCATTTTTCTCTTTAATGAGAAGAAAAAGTTGTGTGTGATCCCACTCATGAGTAAGAAGCAGGAGGATCAGGAGTTCAAAGCCAACCTCTATTACATAGCGAATTTGAAGCCAGCCTAGACTGCAAAAAATGGGGGAAACTCACAGAGTCCAGCAAGAGAGGAAGAAAGGAGATTGGAATTTTAAGAATGCAGAGGTCCTAGAGAGATGGCTCAGTGGTTAAAGATCACTGGCTGCTCTTCCAGAGGAGCTGGATTCAATTCTTAGCACCTATATCAGGAGACTTAGAACATCCTATAACTCCAGCTCCAGGGGAATTTAACACATCTGGCCTCTGGGCACTTGCATTCATGTGCATAAAGCACCCTCCCCATCCACCTACACACACCCACACACAACCCCCCACACACACACATAATTAAGATAATAAAAATAAATCTTTTTGTTTGTTTGTTTGAGACAGGGTTTCTCTGTGTAACCCTGGCTGTTCTGGAACTCACTCTGGCCTCAAACTCAGAAATCTGCCTGCCTCTGTCTCCCAAGTACTAGGATTAAAGGCATGAACCACCACTGCCCAGCTGGAGTCTTTCTAAATAAATGAATTATTCTGTAATTTTCTCACAATCTCAAGATAAAGTTGCTTACTTCCTAACAATTACACACTCAGAGGGGCTCTTGAGAGGCACCTGAATGGGAGACAGGGCCCATTACTTGTTTGGGGACAGGTTTTTGTTTAGTCAAAGAAATGTTTCAATCAAATAAGTCGCTGTCACTATTTACCTTTCTAGGCTTAGAGACAAATGGGGAGGGTCTCCAGATGGGCGGTCTTTTCCTTCATGAAGCAGAGAGGAAAAGCAGTGCCCAGCCCACTCTGCTTTGTCTGGTTAATTGTACAGAGCCAGGACAGTGAGTATTCCTCTCGTTACCAAGTCCATCGGAAGCCTGGCTTTGAACAGGCAGCAGTTGCCTTAGCAGTGTACAGCAAGACGCCCAGAGCTGCCTACAGCCTTGAGTGTTTCAGAAGCCTGCTATTCAGCTCCACATCAGAGCTGTATCTGGCCTCATCTTATATGCTAGTTTTTGTTTTGTTTTATTTTTTAATGTAATGCTGGGGATTGAACCTGGGGCCTTGTATGTGCAAAAGCAAGCACTCTACCACACCCTTGCAAGTTTGTGTCTAATTTTGAATAGTAACTAGTTTGGGGGGGGGTTCAATTTTACTTTATATATGGATGTTTTTCTTGTATGTACTACCTGTGTCCTCAGAAGATAGAGTCAGATTACCTGGGATTAGAGTTACAAAGGATTGTGAGCCTCAATATGGATGCTGGGAATCAAAACTAGATCCCCTGGAAGAGTGGCCAGTGCTCTTAACCACTGAGCCAATTCTCTAGCCCAATTCTTTTTTTAAAATTATGTGTATGTTTGTGGGTATGTGTTTGCACATATGTGTGCAGTGCCCTCTGAGGCCAGAGGCATCAGATTTCCTTGGAGCTGGAGTTATAGTTGTAACCCACTTGAAGTAGATGCTAGAGACTGAACTCAGGTCCTTTGCAAGAGCAGTAGAGGTTTTTGGCACTGAGCCAGTTCTCCAGCCCCCAGTTTTATTCCTATTGTCCCAAATTCTCTGACCATCTTCTTAGAAAAGCGGAGATCAAAAGAAATCTCACCAATTTGATGGAAATCTTTATTTTCTGATTTCTCCACTCTGTAAATCACTGTATGAGTGACATTACAAATGACCAGACCCTGTCTTGGAGTAGTGAGTCACAGATGTGTCCCTTGTCACCCAGTTTGCTCTGCTTGAGAACTGGGTTATTATACCATCATTCCTTATCCAGAGCCATTATTATTGGGCATAACTGTATTTACCCTACAGAAATATGTTCTTTTACGATGGGATATAAATATTAACTAACAATGTCTGGCATACCTGGTCACCAGCACAGCTGGAAGAGGTGGGAGTCCCAGACAATCTTGAGGCCCAGCCTTCTACTTAAATGAATGCTCTGTTTTGAAAGATGCTTGTAATCTTTAACATTATTTAACAATCTCTCCAGGAAAGGTTGATCTCTTAGTTACCAGAGATGTGGAATGTGGCCTTGCATGTCTTTGATTTTGCTTTATAATTTTAAACAGTCAGGAAATATTGCATTCTCCAGCAATCAATTTATTTTGATTGATAAAAAGGGGTTAATAAAAACTCCCTTAGAAATAAAAGGAAGGTGAATAGCAATATATCTTTCATGGTGCCTTCTCTCAGCTGTGCATAAAGAGAGCAAGCTCTTTACTCCTTCTCAATAAGTCTTCTCCCCTTATTTTCTATACCTAGTGAGTCATTTATAATCCTTATTATTTCCAACCCACATACGAACACAGCATCAGTCATATCTCCACATGCTGGAGGTTTTCCTTTCTTATGTCGAGAGAGCCGAAAGGCAAAAATACCCCATAATTTATATGAAAATGCATGCCCAAAATGGATTATCCAACATAACTAATGTGACTGC
>JADRCC010556418.1:0-12584 GCA_019843855.1 Hylomyscus alleni | reverse complement strand
GTGCATAATGAAGCCAAGAGGTAGATGGGAACCCTCTGGACTAATCGATTTGATTCTAACCTAATACTGACCTAATAATCAGATTAAAATAAGACAGAATTAAAGTGAGCTTCTTCATATCCTATGAAGAGCTAACTACCGATTAACAGAGCAAGATGTATATATGCTATTTCTTAAATACGGCGTGTAATCGGCGATTTCAAAGACGAGTCATTGACAGAGATCCAGAAAAGGGTTAAAGGTCTTATGAAATGCAGGAGGCCAGCCTTGAGGGACACTGGGGGACTTAGAGTGCTCAGTGTGGGTGTAACAGAAGGCTTGAGCTGAACAATGAGTGCCAGGAATATGGATGTCAGTTGGAGCCAAAATTCTTTTGCTAAGAAGACACATTTTGCCTTTTCTCCTGCCCACAAGATAAACTGGCTTAACTCTGCTAGCACTCACTTGAAATTTTACTGTGTTTTACTTTCTCAGAACTGTTTCTGATTTATGTCGAGAAATGTAGAGCTTGGTAACTTTACTGCAGGGCCATTATGATACTTAGTTATGGTGTATCTAAGGGTCCCCTTCTTTGTCTCCATCAAATATAAATCCAGAAAGAGTGTGTGTTGTACAGGTGTGACAGTGCCTTTCTTGGAAGCTAAACAGAAATGTCTCAACTCATAGTAAACAATTTTCTTCTCTCTACCAAAATGATGATTAACTCGGAGTTGCACATACACTGTAATTTGCCCCCATTTTCATCTTTCTTTAATAAAATGCAGAAATGACATGAACCAGCTGCAAAAATAGATGTATTACTGAGCTTCACAGAGCTATAATCTGAGAAAATTAGTTGTGCATTCTCTTTATGATCTATTTGGTCTTTTGAGACTCCAAATCGGGTGGGAAATGTATTTCAAGAGTGTATTTGCTCTTAAAGATGGGATCCTCCTTCCTAGATGTGGAGCATACGGATGCGGAATACTTCATTGTGCCTGACCCACTAAGAACTAAGAGGAACGGGTGCCCTACAGGGTTCCTGGAGGTTGGAGCTCAGAGTCAGGGTGAACTGAGGCAGAGTAGGCAAGGCATGCCTCAGGTGTCTATCCTTTCCTATCTTAGTCTTCAGCGATTTGACTGACTCAGCGCTCTCAGGACTGACTCCACCTACTTCGTGCCTACAGCTGCCTATACCCTACTAGAGAATTTTCTTGCCCAGTTCACCAACCTTGGCCAGCCTGACGGGAGTGTCTTCTCTGAGCCTGAGTATGAAGTGCCATTTTCACCAGTGAACCAGGAACAGAAAATGTGTGTGTGGGGGGGGGGGAGGGGGAGAGGAGGTGCTTATGTCAATATGTGCTTTCTGTATATGTCTAGTGGGGATATGTGCATGTTTACATGTATTAGTGTGCATAGAATATGGTGTATGGTATATATGTCTATGTACACACATGATTATGTGGATGTTTTCTTCACTCTCTCTTTGTCACCATGCACAGGAGTATCTCTATGTACAGATGGTTCTCTCTCTCTCTCTCTCTCTCTCTCTCTCTCTCTCTCTGTGTGTGTGTGTGTGTGTGTGTGTGTGTGTGTGTGTGTGTGTGTGTGTGTTTAAATAACAATCTTGAGGAAAATAGGCATAAATATAAAAGGAGAAACTCAGCTTATTTTGGCTCAAGATTTGAAAGGGTAATAGCCCACAATAAGGGATGTGTGGTAGAATTCATAATGGCTTCTGCCCACGGTAGAAGAAAAAAATTAAAACCATGAGGTGACCTGTTTACACATCCATTATGTCAGGAAGCAGAAGACTTTGGACCAGAAGTAGGACCACGTTAAGTTATAAGGCTATCTCAGAGACCTTCTGAAACCAGTCAGGCCTCATCTTGGAAATTTACAAGAGTCTCTCAAACTGCTACTCGCTAGGCATATGTTCAAACACATGAGTTTATAGAGAGCATGTCACATCCAATATTGCAGTATTTCAATAAAAAAAAATAAACTTTGGTTTCATTTTTAAATGTCTCAATATGTAATTCTTGAATTACATACTCTTTAACATACTTAAACTAGACTAAAGTGCCAAGGAATGTTCTGGAACTTTTTCTTTCCTTTCATTTTCTAGTCCAGGAATTGAGTCCCCATTCTGTCACATGCTCTCTGTATGTATCACTTTGGGAAATGGTAACCTCTCCAGACTTGGTCTTTGCTCTCATTTTTAATCTATGCAATGCCCATCATGCTAAACGCTATGATAAAGACTAAATGAGAAAAGGCATGCTGCACTGTCAGTTTAGCTTGGCATAACAGGCCACGAACCAGTCAGCTCACACAGCAATAGCTGATTTTTCTTTCTTTTTTTCTTGGTATGATCTTTTTATTGATTATTTAGCAATCTCACATCATGAATCCTAATCACTCTCACTTCCCAGGCCTTCCACCAAAATAAATAAATAGATAAATAAATAAAGTACAATCCAATTTGTGTTGCCCATTCACTCACTGGTCAAATGCCCACTGGCCAGTCTCTTAAAAAAAAACTGAGTCCTTACTCACTTGCACCCCGGCCAGAAGCCATCATGGCTGAGGTTTGAGTGAGGTATGTGCTGATGCCAGAGACCATGGGAAGTCCATGATCTATGCCCTCTGACTGTAAGGGGAAAGGAAGTTATTTTGCCATGGTATTGAGGGTTGTAGACTTACAGTTAAAAAGGGAAGGAGAGCAAGGAAGGAAATGGAGGAGATGTACAGAGGATCAGGAAATTGAACAGAGGTATGTAGCAATGGAGAATAGGGAACTGGGGGTAGCAACCAGAAGGTCCCAGCTGCCAGGAAAGCAAGAGCCTCCCAGGACCCCACAGGGATGAGGGAGAACCTGTTGAGACCATATCCAGAGGTTAGGCATGGCCCCCAGGTTGAAGGATGGGGCCACCCACCCATCTGCAAAATTTTAACCCAGAATTGCTCCCATTTAAAGGAAATACAGGGTCAAAGAGTGGAGCAGAGACTGAAGGAAAGGCCATCCAGAGACTGCCCCACCTGGGGATCTATCCCACATGCAGACACCAAACCGAGACACTATTTTGGATGCCAAGAAGTGCTTGCTAACAGGAGCCTGATACAGCTGTCTCCTGAGAGGCTCTGCCAGATTCTGACCAATACAGATGTTGAGGTTCATAGCCAACCATCAGATTTAGCATAGGAGCCTCAATGGAGGAGTTAGAGGAAGGACTGAAGGAGCTTAAGGAGCCTTACCTGGCATCAATGGGAGGGGAGGCCCTTGGTCCTGTGAAGGCTTGGTGCCCCAGTGTAGATGAATGCTAGGGCACTGAGGCAGGAGTGGGTAGGTGGGTGGGAGAGTGCCCTCAGAGAAGCAGGAAAAGGAGGGTTGGGATAGGGGGTATTGGGGAGAAACCAGGGAAGGGGATAACATTTGAAATGTAAATAAATAAAATAAAATAAAAAATGAAAGCAAACCAAAAAGAAAAAAGAAAGGGAGGATATAGAAGACCTATATGATAACACTTACCCCCCAATTTCCACCAAGAAAAAAAAGTAACAACCTACACAAGCCGTTGGAAAGATGTGGTGATGAGAGCATAGTGATAAAGATGCTGACGCGTAGCTCTCCACAACTGATCTTCTTACAATGCTGAAATACCAGGATCAAATGTCTCTGTCAAAATTCCCTCCTCTTCCAATGGCATGGTCCTATTGGCTTGGTGCCCACCTCAGTGATCTCATTATTGCATTAAATACTGCTTTAAAGACTCTGTTGGCTTGGTGCCCACCTCAGTGACCTCATTTTTGCATTAAATACTGCTTTAAAGACTCTGTCTCCAAACATAATCACATACTGAAGTCCTGGGATTTAGGGTTTCACAGGCATTCCAGGTGAGAAAATTAGCTACACCAAGCACTGCCCATTACATGTCCTGAGATGTTATAAAAACAGGTGCTATTCATTGTTAACCTACATCCTTTCCTGTTCTGCTGCTCATCAGGCTGAGGAAGACTGTCTGGCTCGGTCACCTGTTCATCTCGTGTACCTCTATACTCTCCAGCTGCAGCTATCAGATCTTTGTAATGCCTCAGATGTCACTATTCTCAACTGAACACTGAAGAATATGGCCTTTCCTATTCCATTGTCCTTCCTGGCCCTTCCCTGTGTCCATTTACAACCCTTTGCCATCCACCCCAGCCTTACCCAATCACAAGACCCAAGAACTGGCACACAGATGAAAAGTGCCACAGAGATGTCTCACCAAGTGATAGGAGGAGAGAGGCATGGAGAGACAGATGGCTAAGCATGGCTGCAGACCCTCAACGGATAATAATAATGTGTACATTTACATTGAGTGTGTGCCTCTAGGAAGTTGCAAAAGAGTATTTAAAACCAGGATATTTTACAGCGCTCTGGTCCTGCAGGCACTTACACTGAAACACTGCTTAGTGGTTTGTTGTCTTTTTCACCCTGTGTATTTCTCCACTATGAAATGTGTTGCTTTGGCACTTTTAAGGCCCATTATTCTCCATGATTACCACCTGTGAGCTGGCAAGGAGGAGTCGTGAGTTTCTTCCCTCGAAGAAAAATATCAACAGCTCAGATACAGAATGAAAGCTCTACAGTTTTTAATGAGCTAAGCAGTCTGCCCATTAATTTATAGCAGCTTCTTAAGCAGCCAGGGGAATATATTAGTTTTAATTTTTTTTTTAAGAAACAAAAACAGCAGAATTGCTTTGCTCATAAAATCCAATCACAGCAAGTCATTCTGTGAGGGGTGAATTAATTAGCACTAGTTATTATGGTTTTACTGTTATTGATTCATTCTACTCTATCAATAATCTTAATTCACCCACAAAACTAATCCAATTTAATAACCTGTAAAATGGAGTCAGGAAATCGAGTTGCTTCCTAAAATATTACATCCCAGAGTTTTCCCCTTTGGGTTCAGTTTTTCTGATTGTCAGCAGGATCCTCGGACTTCTGGACCCTGGGTCTCCTAGTTGCTATTGTAAAACACCTTCAAACATGTCTGGAAGCCTCATCATCATGTCTGTCTACCCTGGGCCCTCCCATCTTATGCCAGGTAATGAAAGAGCTTCATACTGGGCTTGCTATGTCCTAGCACATGACTTTTGGGGGGATTCCCAGTTAGCTTGAATATAACTAGGGCAGAATCAACTGTGAAGGGAGTCTAAATTAAGAAATTCCTAGAAGACATTGACCCATGGGTTTATGTGTGGGCAATTTTCTTGATTGTTAATTGGTGAAAAATGGCTTAGCCCCCTGTGGCTGTCACAATGCTATGGTCAAGTGTCCTTTGTCTATATAGGACAGCTAGCTAAACATGAACCTACAAGTGGGCCAGCAAACAGTTCAACTCCTGCCCTGACTTCCATTAATGGTGGGCTGTAACCTGTTAGATGATATTTCCCCTCTCTTTAGTTATACTGTTTTATCACGGCAACAGAGATAATACTAGAATGGGAGAAGAGATACCAACACATATCCCCAAAGGGACAACAGCAACATCCCGAAGAATCACTCATTCTAGCTCACGTTGATGTGTAAATTGAGTTTATTGGAGGTGACATATGGAAAGCTAGATGGCTATGGACTGTTGGTTTTATCCCAAAGTTGCCAGTCTCCTGTGCACCAAGTTCCAGTTTTCTATAGTTTTAAAGTCTCTTGTGGAATTGCTGTGAACCTGGGTTCAAAGTATTTACAAGCATGGGTACCATTGACGAAGATAACAATGCTATCCTGGCATATCCTTGTGAGATCTGAGAGTGCTAGTCCCAGGGTTCACTGAGTCCCTTCTCCATTTTTTTCTCTGTGATAAAGACAGGCCCACCCCAGGTAAACCATGCAGATCCTTCCTTTTCAGTTGCAAAGCCTTGCTTTCCAGATATGCCTCTGTAGAGGAAGCTACTGCCTATAGAACTGGGGCTGCTAACCCTCTAGCTATAGCCAGGTCCATATGACGAGGCAAGTGCGCATGCAGACAGGTAAACTATTAGTCTAAGTTTGTCCCAAGTATCTAAGGGTGCCCAAATCCCCAAAGCCAAGACAGAGTACAGGATAGACAACTTAGTCTTATATAAGTTAGACATGCTTATTCCCTAAGGGAGAAAATGCCCAGTGTCACACAGAGTTAGCAAGTGTGCAAAAAAAGGCAAGTGTGGACCCAAGTGACCTTCTGGTGTCTGGAGACATTTCAGACTTGGAGTATCATTCTAAGTCCTATCTGCTTAGTGACATCCTCCCAGTGCCTCCCTCCCTCCTTGAGCTCCCTAGGAGTCAGGATGAGTCAAGAGTTCTCTCAGCTCACAGACAAAGCAGAGGGTGTCAGCAGGGAAGGGCTGGGTCGAGCTGGAGCCTCAGACCAGACAGTGGAAGTAGCTACCACCTAGGGATCTATCAGAGTTCCTAAGAAATTTTAAACTTTGCTCTCTTTTTATAAGAAACATGGAATGGATACCTTTTCTGTCTCACAGGCTTGTGCTGATGGCTGAACCAGAAAATAGTGAGAAGCCTGTTGTATGTTTGAGGTCAGAAAGGAGATGGCCAGTACCCGGAAAGTCTCCTTCTAGCTGTGGCCTGGTAGACAGCTTGTGGGAAGCAGCACTGACTGCATCTTTTCCAATTTGCAAGGTCCCAGATCCTGAAGCTTCAGTGAGTCACACCATGGATGATGAGGATGGAAGATGCTAAAGATATTTATAAGACTTAGTGTTTGGCCTGGAAGCTCTCCAGGCTACAGGGAGCTCCCAGACACAACCCTATACACTGTCAGCAGAAAAACCTTTGAATCTCTGTAACAACATTGCTCTGAACAAATCTACACTGCTCTCTGCTTCATGTCCTAAGTTTGCAGAAAGGAAATATCAAAGAAAACAAACATAACTGAAATAAATTATAGAGGAATGGGCAAGCATTATGTAAATATTTTCGCAAAGTTGTAACCAAAAGTCCGTTGTGCAAGTTCTTTTAAAAATGTAAAAATATATCAAAAGTTATATCTCTCAAGCTATGCTATTTTTATTAGTAGTGGCTCTTTATAGTCACAATATCTGCAGGCGAATGCAGATCTCCTTTGCTGAATTAGCAGATAGCCAAGTTGATACTCTCGAGGATATGCTCAGGGCATGGGCTTCCTTTTATGTGCTCATTAACTGGGGACTCATTGGAAATTATTCATAGAAATTCAGATAAGTTTCCATTATTTGATATTTATTTGTTAGGAGAAAAATGAAGTTAATTTATTTTCATTAAATGGAGAAGACCCTGTGGAGGTGGAGGACACCTGGGATCCCAGCACTCATAGGCTGAGTCAGAAGGGTCCTGCGTTTAAGGACAACCTGCACTACATAGTGTGACCTTCTGCCAAAATAAATCAGAGACAGATGGTTGATTGATACATACACAGACAGACAGATGGACCTCAACAATGCATTTCGCCCACAAGGCAGGTTCCCCACCAAAGACTTAGGAATTGCTTTTCGGAAGAATGCATCCAAAATCTTCTAGACATTTTTATTGTAACTAGACAACGGTGGCTATTGTGCTACTTTTCAATATCAAAAGTCTAACACTTCCAAAGAGCGGTAAAGCTTTCCCCCAATCTGTAACAAGAGTCTTTATCTGTGACCTTTCTGCTTGACTGTATGCCAATGCTCTCAAACCAGCTCTTCTAGCTCCTTCTCTCTGTCCTATGTATTAGCAGGTTTCAGTTTGCTCCTTGTAGCATTCAAATCTTTCATTCTTTCATGACTGTGCTCTTCTTCTGCCCAACTTGAGGTGCTACAATGGGGAACGTCAAGAGTTTATGGATAGAAGGGCCAAAGAGTTAAAAAGCATGCTGTGGTTAAAAACACAGTGCTCCTGCAGATGACACAAGTTCAGTTCCAAGGATTCAACTAGCTCTCGCTCCAACTCTAGGGTACCCAATGTCCTCTATGAGACTCTGCAGTCATCTTTACTCATATACATACCAACAGAGATCCACGTATAGACACATAATTAAAAGTAAAATAAATCCTTCAAAAACGTATTTATGGATAGAAAGAAGTAACATAATATCCCAGACTATCCTAAGCAAAATGCCTGTCCATCAAGACAGGGACCAAAATAGCCACCGTTGGTTTCTTTAATCAAGAAGAAAAATAATACTAAAAATTTCCAGCAGGAGAGAAATACGCATTTCGAAAAGAAGATGTTCCCAGCCTTTGCCTTTGAGCACACTGTCTATCTGCCTTCACTGTGCAACTTAAAACTCACCCAAGCAACACAATGTGCAGAAGACCTTGAAGGGAGGTGAGGCCTGTAAATTGGGACCAACTCAAATCAGTCCAAGTAGGGAGAGAACATTAAGCATTTTAACATGTTTTACCAAGTCAGTCTCTAATTAATCCCCAGTCTGAGTTGACCATAATGTATACATCTTTAAACAAGAGGATACTCAGTTTCGAAAAAAATTAATAATATCATAAGGCAAGACCTTACAAATGCAGTTAGTTGATCTAACAAAGTGCACATAAAACCCTCAAGTTTTTCTGGTTTCATGGCAATTTTTATGCATGCAGATATATATTTTGTGTATGAGCAGTTATATGACCATGTACCTGACTTGGGAATGCCATTCCTGCTCCTAAAATCAATATATGTTATTTTCACTGGCAGAAAACTGTTGCTTTCAAAACACAGCTCCCTGAGGGTGACTCAGTAATTTATTCAAGTCAGCAAACAATGAAAAATGACATAAATTATTCTTAGGTTCCTTTCTGACTTAAGACCTGCCCATGTCCCCAGGCAGAGTAGAAAGATAAGGATAGAAAGCAAGCATGCCCCAAATTACTTTAAAAATATACCCATGGACAGTCTTCACCATGGTATCTTATAATTTTTAGCAATACCACATTTATTATCTAATACATCATTTTATTGTTTGATAGTCTGTGTATTAATACATCCTAATCAAATACGTTCTGCTTGTCTCTCTTCCACTTTCACCCTGATTCTGTCTACCAATTTCCTCTCCCTGGTAGATGTGTGGTCCTTGTTTTGATCCACTGTGACCTGTATGTACACGAGTGCAGGGCCACCTTCAGGAGCAAGCCTAACATCTCACTGACTGTATCCATGAAGAAAATTGACTCGCCTCCCTAAGAATCTGTCAAATGCATGAGCAATACTACACTTTAAGGAGAAAAAGTCATGCTTCAGAAAATAATTTCAATGTGTCTAAAGTGCTAAGGTGAAAGATGGCCAGATTTATAGGCAATTAAACCCTTAACTGATTTGAAAATATAGCAAATGGATATAATTTCTAAAATGGAGACAGGTGCTAAGGTAAAAAAAAAAATACTTATTTCCTAAGGCTTCCTCCTCTGCAGCTCATCAGGATAGAATTTTAGAGTAAAATTAGAAACAGAAAAATAGACTGCATAAGAACCCAGAGGCAACCTGTGTTGACCTCATTATGTGTTACAGAGGTTGGGTTCCCCAGCTGTGCTCCCACAGGGACTGAGAAGGCTGGTTCCCCAAGCAACACATTCAGGGCTTCAAAAGACATGTGCTACACATGGTGCTTGTTATGTCTCTGTGTCTTCGCTTCTTTTAATTCTCTCTCTCTCTCTCTCTCTCTCTCTCTCTCTCTCTCTCTCTCTCTCTCTCTCTCTCTCTCTCCCTTCCTCCCCCCATAGGAGTACTCTACTCTAAGGCCCATCCTCGGAGGAAAGACAATAGCCATATTTTGTCCTAATTCATTCATGTAAATAATACCCTAGACTCAAAAGTCAGCATTTCAGAAGGCAGTGGCAGCACTAGTCAACACAATACACTTACCTTTTACTGAGCTGTATTTCCAACCACATTATGAAACAGTACTAAGTTAGCTATCAGGTGGAGATCTAAGGCTTCCCTTCCCTCCCTCTCTCCCTCTCACATTCCTTTAACTAGCTGGTCTTTTACTGAAACTTCTGGATTAAACTTCAGATGACCCACATTGGTTAGTGTGAAATTTCATTTGTGTACAACTGTGCTATCTGGAGACTCTCCCATAGATTAGTAATTACAACTGTTTTTCTGGGATCCTGGTGCACAGTATCCTTTCTGCCTTACATCTGACTGTTTTCTGAAGACTCACTGGCCCTGGTGCACCTTCAAGAGCAAGGTTAACTTAAGCTATTCTCCTAGATTGTAGAGGTTAGACCCACTACTTCCAGTAAATGTCCCCATACTGTATACATTGATACTGGATCGGGTAGACTGCTACGAAGTAATACTCTTACTGGGAAGTTTTCAGGGAACCAGTTTGTTTCTTGCTGGTAATTGCTGTGATATAAGCAGTTATTTCCCAGGCATAATTATTATTACCTTGTATGTTTCCTGTGAACAGAGTATCAACCTATGCTTGTGACAAGATTTCATGTAGCCCAGGATGGCCTTGAATGTACTATGTAGGATAACCTTGAACTTCTGGATTTTTTTTTACCTCTACTTCCCAAATGCTGGGACTATAGGCCTTTGCCATCACACACACTTGTCTTTGCCATTGTGATATGGAATTTAGGGCCCTGTGAGAGAGAAACAAGCACCCTAACAACTGAGCCACACTCCCAGCCCCTCAATAATAATTTTGACGCACACTGCCAGTACACTTTAGACTACATATCCATGAATTGAGACCTGAATGATTAGGGAACTTCACTTTTCTGGGCATGAGTTTCCTTATCTGAAAACTGCTTCCACAAATGCTTCCTGAGTCTCTACAATTTGATCATCCCCATGAGCATACCATTATGAAGACAGAGGACAAAATAGTTTCCATCTCAAAGACACAAAGTTCTGGGAAATGTAGTTGATATGAGTAACATTATTGAAACATAATATTGAAACATAGGGGACTAGGGACATGGCTTATCAGGTAAAGTGCATGATATGCAAGCATGAGGGAAAGCAATAATTCTTAACACCCATGTAAACACTGAGTGGATATTGTGAGTTGCCTTCGATCCAAGCATTCAGGAAGCGGAGACAGGAGATCCCTGGAGTAAGCTGGCTAGCTATACTAACTTAATTGAAGAGCTCTGGATTCACATGCAAGACTTTGTCTTGATATATAAGGTGGAGAGAGATCTAGGAGGCCTCATGACATCAACCTCTATCCTCTACACACACACACACACACAATGTGCACTCACACTCAGTTATACGTGTGTGCCTACCTACATGCAAGCACACTGCATGCATGCATATAAATGACAAGAAAAATATGAATATAAGCTATCACATGCATTCAGACTAGGAACCAATTTCCTCTTTTTCTCTTCAGAACAGGAATGGGTACTGAAGAGAAATTGACATAGCAGTAGGGTAGTCAAACATTGAGTCTTAAATGATATTATTGTAGATCCCGTGAGAAGGATAGTCAAGAGGGATAGTCCTAAGCAAGGAGCCAGATGATCAGCCACAGAGCTGAATGAAGTGGACTGAGTGCCACAACAGCCCTGTTGCTGAAAGAACTCATCTGCTTAAAGCTTATTGAGCGTTCAAAGAGAGAATGCCATATTTCTGAGAACTGGATCCCAGAGCTGATTCCAAAATAAAAAGTGGACTATAGGGATTTCCATAGGTTCAGACACAGGTTCATATTTCTTGTGGGAGGCCAATGCATCCTTTCATGATTGCTGTGAGGGTCCTTAATCATCATAGTCTTACTGCCTCTCATAACTACCAGATTCCATAAAAGCAAACATTCCCTTGTTTTCTAGACTCAGACCATTCTATGGAATTACTCTGAATTCTAAGCTAAAGAGGGCACAATGAACAGGTTTTACTTAAATTATGTCCCTTTAGCCCGGAGTTTTCATTTTATTTCCTGACATGTGGTTTCACTTAGATGTCCCAGCTTTCAAATCAGCAATGTTTTATCTTCATAAAAATTACTCTAGTTAAATTTTAGGATTATAAAAATGTAGTTTTATAAAGGCAAAATTTGAGAAAAGGACATATACATTGCTATAATTGATAAATTTAGATGGTAAAACAATTAAAGTACAAAATATATATTTTATATATGTGTGTGTGTATATAGACACAGTGAAATTAAAAAGAGAAAGATAACATGTAGAATATGTTAAAATAAATAGTATAAACCTTTCAATGTTCAATTTAGAATACAAATGATCATATATGTCATCAATTTTTAAACTATTGATCACAGCTGTGACTCAGTTGCCTGCTATTAGAAACTGATCATCACTGGATCACATAAAATTGTTATTTGGTTTGGTTTGATTTGGGTTTTCAGTTTTTTATTAAAGGTGAATATGAAGATTTTCTCTCTGAAATACTTCTCCAGCAACTGCTAAAACACTCATTTTTCTATTTCTAAGTATTTACATGATCTCTCCTTCTCATGGTGCAGCTGTTATAGGTTGTATAACGCACCTGGCCCTTAGAGTGGCAACATGAGAAAACAAATTAGCATGATGGGAGGAGAGATACAGAGCTGAGAGAGAAAGAGAGTGATTTCCAGTACTGTGCTTTGAGGGAGAAATATGTCTCCCTCAAAGAGGGAGACATATATATATAT
>JADRCC010556416.1:0-10995 GCA_019843855.1 Hylomyscus alleni | reverse complement strand
TACCTACTGCATCTTTCTCGTCACCTTTTGCGTAAGAGAAACATTGAAAACAGTAGGAATCACAGCACCGAGTAATATACAGGGTACATTAACTACATAGAAGGAATAGACAGACAGATAGATAGATAGATAGATAGATAGATAGATAGATAGAGATATATAATTACACATATATCAAAATTTTACTTTCAACTACATAAAAATCTCATTAGAGAGTTAGTTATCTCATCTTACTAAACAGGGAGAAAGTAAAGGCTAAGGTAACATGGCCAAGATCCTACACAGACAAGATTCCTGTTTATGCGCAACCCTTGCACTTTTCACTGCATATGGATTCCTTTACATTGTCCAATGTTTTCCTTATGGTTTCCTGCCTCTCATGTTGGTAGCTTTGACAGAGCTTCCCACCCAGGCCAAATCTTTAAATGACTAGGAACCTACACTTCTGGTGGGATTTAAGCTTTGAGTAAAGTAAAGCAAAATACACAGAATGCGAACATTGTGGAGATTTAGACCATGCAAAGGCCTTCCGTTTTACTTCAGGCAGAGGCCCTGCCTGCACCTCAGGCTGAATGCGGTTCCTCTATCTGTTTTCTTGTGTTAGTCTAGCTACACTAGCCTTCTCCCTGTCTCTGGTGGTCCCTAGAGAACTTTGCGTTCTCTTCGGCGTCCCACTCTGACATCCTTCCCACGTAAGGAAGTGCGTTCTTAATTCTGGGAGGTTAAGTGGGCTCTCGCCTACACACAAAAACAATTTCCAGTAGTCACAGGGAAACACAGAGACACAACGGGACTCAGACGTGCGTCACCCCAGACAAAACCCACTCAGGTATGTACACGCAGTCACGTCAAGCTCCCGCATAATCAGAAATACCAGACGCTCGCGCATCACTCAGCTACAGACCCATTTCAGCTAGAATCACGATTCGGGATCTGCGCTCAAACGGTCCTTTTGGGTGCTCCTGGAAGGAGTCTCGCAGCACTGTCCCCAGACACATGTGAGTTCCCCTGAAGCTCATCCTTTGCCCACTCAACCCGCCCCTCCCTTCAGACGGCCCCACTTCTCTTCTCCTCTCCCTTCTCTTCCCCCAACGCCCGAAGACGTACAAAACGCTCCTTGGAATCTACCCTGGCTCTCAGCTCCTCCCTCCCCGCCCCCGGCAGCCTCTCCCCCATTCATTTTCCTCCGTCGCCGGCAAAGTCCCTCCCACTGCCTAGCCCGGCCTCCTCTGCTCCCCTCCCGGAGACCGCGGCGCACTTGGACTTCCCTCTCCATTCGCCAGCCGCCTCTCTCCGGGTCCCCACCGCTGCGAACTGATCTGGCGCGGGGGGGGGTGGGCAGGAGGAGGAGAAGAGCGCAGGCAAAGGAGAAGGCGAGAGAGCCAGAGAGCCAGAGGCTGAGGGAGTAGTGGCCACCTTCTGGAGCTGGAATTCATGCCTGTCCTCGGGACCAGCCAAGGGGACTTTAAGGCTGAGTATGAGCCAGGCTGCTAGGAGCCAGGTACCCCCACGCCTGCAGTCCCCGCGCCGTCCCCGGTATGCGAGCTGGACGCAGGGCTCTTCCAAGTTCCCACCGAGCCGAATAAAAAGCGTCCTTCCGCTGCTCTCCGCCAAAGACGGACATTGACTCCAGGTAAGGCGACTCTGGGCACAGTTCCCCACAGCCCCTCTGCCCTTGGAACCCGCCCCGGATCGCAGTCGGGGCGCCCCCGCCCGCGCCTCCCATCCCCCTTCCAGCACCCTCGTCCGGTCTTCCCTCGCCTCCAAGTCCTCTTCTGTTCTGGAGACTGGGTTTCCTGTAGATTGGACTCCATGGGTTAAATGCGGGTTTTTAGTTAAGTGTCGTGTGTTCCCGCGCGCTCCCGACGTGTGTACCATGGTGAGAACTTGATGTGGTGCTACTGTATGTTTGCCTGTGCAGCGTCGTTTGATGCATGTCGCGTGTCTGTCTGTCTGTGTGTGAGTGTGTGTGTGTGCGTGTGTATGTGTGTGTGTGTGTGTGTGCGTGTGTGTTCGTGCCCTATAACCTACTTTCAGTGCGATGTGTGTGTGTGTTTGCGTGTGTGCGCGTCTGTGTATTTTTAATTAGATCTCTTCAGCTTATAGGGAATGGAATGGGGTTCTTACTACAGTATCACGTAGCCACCAGGAAGCCCGCTGTGGACTTCCTCGTAGGTCTCTGGGCATTGGTTTGGGAGCGACATTCGGAATAAAGATGATGCCTTATTTAGCCCAGTGATGGTACCTATGAAAGAAAAATATCGTCTAAATCACGGGGTAGTGCTGCACACTTGAACTCACCGTTAAAAATGAAAGAGACATGTTCAAAACCCGAGGCAAGCGAGATGCTGTCCCTTTAAATTCCACACTGGGCAGACTCTAGGATTCTGATGGGAATTTGGAGAGACTTGAGTATGGAGGAAAGGAGGAAGTCAGGGATCTCCTTATCTACTGCATGACAAGTCTTGGGTAGAGATAACACCCCACCTCCCTGTTACAATCATACCAACCCACCCCCTAACCCTTTTTTGAGGGGGTGGTCTGGGTAAGTTTGCCTGAATCATCTCAAGGGAAAAGAGTAAGCATCCTCTGGCAACGTGATTGACCATCTCAGTCTCATCGGGTACCAGAGAAAATAGCATTTGGGGCAGCTCTGGGTGCTTCAGCAGGAGACTGATAGGTACTTTCCTGGGATGCATTCTTCTCCATCTCAGGCAAGCTCTGGAAGCCCCAGAGTGTCTTTCTCAAGGCTCCAGGAAGTTAGGAAGCTACTTGGAGAAGGGTGTGTTTTAGTGTGTTTTCGGGGGTGTGGGGGGGAGGTCTATAAGTCTGTATTTAAGGACCAAGGGACGACAGTTTGTGAGGGACGGTGAGTGGGGAATTCATCACAGAATATGATGGTAGTTGACTTAAGCTGCTGTCTGGTTTGCACCCCACATTTTATGCTTGGCTCTAAAATACTGCCAAGGGCAGGGAGGCCTGCAAAGACTCTGAGGAAGACTATTTGAGGTAAGGGTCTCCTTCCTATTTCCGCCACCTTTTGGAGCTTGTTTAGGTAAATACTTTGGCCACCCTGCCCAGGCACAGTTGGGCTTTGGTTCTGGAGCCAGCCATTGATTTGATTCCCGGCTGCCTTTTCAAGGCTTGCCCTACTCAGCAAAAAATGCTGAGTTTTACTGCTGTTAGCATGGCTTCCAGACTAGGCAGCTGTTACTTTCTCAAGGTAAATGGCAGCCATTCTGCTTGTAAGCAGTGAAGCTAGAAGATGAGGCTGAGGTGGTGTGTGATAGAGTGTCTAAAGGGTCACTAGGAAGGCCTCTTGAGAGGAAAGAAAATAAAATATACCTTTTAAAAAAAAAAAACATTTATACATACGTGTGTATCTTCTGAGGAAAGATAAAAGCAAACGTGCGTTTGCAGGAACCTGCCCTGGCTGGTGGGTGTCTGTTCTACTTGCAAGCACTTGCACACATACCATTTTTTGGCTACAGGCTGATCTCTCAGGCTGAAGGCTTCAGGAGGGCATGCCCATAGAGTAGACTTTACAAAACTCAGGTTAGATCACAGCATCTTATTGCAGTTTTGGGAGGGGTTTTGCAAGCAGAAGAGCCCTCATGTTGGGATAGGCTCTCATTATTTTTGTTCCAATGTATAAATGATCTATTAAAGAGCAAGCAGGCAGGACTCTCGCTCAGAGAAAGGATGACAGTTTCTCAATATTCACTAGCAAATTGGCGGCATGGCCAGGACTAGAACCCAGGGTATTTTTCAGCCAAATCAATGTCATTTTTTTACTCCATTACCCTATTTAGGAACTCGCAACACTTCCTAACCGTACCTGCCCACCACATTTCTACTTAAGGTAACTGATTATCTTCCTTTCTGGAACTTCTTGTTTCAGAGATGCATTTCAGACCTTCTTCATATGATTTCATGGCCCAGGAGAGAAAGTGCATAATGCCTCAGTCATTCTTGCTTCACAAAAGGTTTTAAAAACATATGCCCGCACAGGGAGAGAGAGAGAGAGAGAGAGAGAGAGAGAGAGAGAGAGAGAGAGAGAGACAGAGACAGAGACAGAGACAGAGACGCAGAGAGGCAGAGAGGCAGAGAGGCAGAGACACAAAGAGAATATGGTCTGTTTTAATGTCATCAGATAATTAAATGCACATGAGGATCCAAGACTATATAACTGCTATATAGAATCCAGTAGAAAAACTGAACTGTACTGACGCATTTATGAGAAAAGTTCTGCTTTCTGAAGTACAAAATATATACTTAGACATCCATGCAAATACTTCAGGAAAATTAATTTACTTACATTCATTTAAATCTCATGTCTGTACAATCATAGTATAAGGACAGGAGCATACACAAGAATATATATGAATCCATACACAGGTGTATATATACAGGTAAGAAACCCCCCCCTTCCTAATACATACCCCTAACTGTGACTAATCTCTTAAACTGCAGGAAATTGAGCTAGCCTTTGTAAGTACATGGCTTGTAGGTGGCCTCACAACCTCAGGGAAAGGAAAATATAAAGCCCTTTGAATCACAAGACATCCAGAAGTTGAAATCAATTTCACTTAAAAAACAAGTATGTTACCAGTCTTTTAGATGATCTTTTGGGGGTGCAGGGAAGTACTCAGAAATACAGGGATTTTAGGCCCTTCTGCAATAAAGCTATTAACAACCTCACAAACGTTGTCTTTTCTGGAGCTGGATGGCACTTTAGCTCCCAGAAGGGGGAGCTGTGACTCCACTCCAGCCCTGGAGAAAGAGCTCTGATATTCCAAATAAGCTCTGGGGTCCCCCTGCTGAGTTGAGAAGGCCCAGCTCCTGCTGGAGGGAGTAAGACTGTAGCAGCATAGGTGGGGACTGTAAAAATGTTCTCTCCTGCTCAATTCAAGTGGGACATCTCTCTCTCTTAGTGCTTTCAAGAGAGTTTAGGTTATTGATCAAATAATTCCTCTCTCTCTCTTTTGTTTTTCCATTTTCCCCCTAACCTGCCTTTGCCAAAAAGGATTCTGCAGTATGTGAGGAAATATTTTCTGATTTGCATATACTTTCTCATTCTAGTTTCTTAGATGAATTCATTAGGAATCATAACCAAATTAGGCCCTTAAAGTTACTTGTAGCATCTTTCTCTCCTGCATCCTCTGACCTAAAACCCAAAATTTAACAAGTAAGTTAATGAACTCCTTGTAACCGTATCAAACAACAACAGGAAACATAGGAAGAGTCCCCAAATATAATTTTTCCAACAAGCTATCCATGGCTTTTCACTATAATCTTTCATATGAAAAATAATGGCTACTTAGGATTTCCCTCTGTAGAGTAAATCCTACTTACACTGTAGCATTTCACTCAGATAATCGTATCTAAGAAGTCTTCCTAAGACCTTGTTTCAGAAGCAATCTCTTTGGCGTGATTTTGATATTTTTTGAAACTCTATTTATTTAGTTTTTTATCTCTATTTGCTCTGTTTTACAGCCACACAGTGATAGCTTTCTCTTTATCAGTGATAGCTTTCTCTTTATCATGTCAACATGTGCTCTTATTAGCAGCATTTCTCTTTTAAAAGGTGAGGACTGCCACACAGTAATTATTTTCATTTTTTTTGTTTTTGTTTGCATATTCAGTGTCAAAAGAATCTGTCAGCCTCCCTCCCCCAAAATCTGATTCTTGCTTACTCAAAAGAAAGGCATTATGCCTTTAAAAGGACATCACTTAGCTCAGCCACTCAGGGGTGCAGACAGTTACATTATATCAAACTTGACAGTGCCCCTTGCTGTGTCCCAGGATCTTTAGCTTCATTCTCTCCTTTAATCTCTCTTCTCATCCAGTGAGGTATATATATTTATTGTACAGAAGAAAGGGGAGCTCCTTTTGTCAAACACCTTTTAAGCAGAGGGGCAAAGATTTGAACTTTTTGTGGGCATCTCTTCTCTTCTACTACACAATCAAGATCACTCATAGCCATTGAGACCTCCATGTTCAGTGGATGCTAGAGACAACTGTGCATATTGTTATCTTGCCTTTAGGTATAAGGATTGGGTTAGGAGCGAAAGAAAGAATTTATTTATTTTTCAAGAGCAGTAGATGCTGAGTGTGCTCTACTTGGCAGATGTTGTCCTAGAATAGTTGGAGAACAAGAAAAATATTCTCCATGTTAGGCAACATGGTAACCACTCTTAAATGTGCCAATGGATACCAGTGAAGTGAGCTATTCATTTTGTTTAACATTTATTTGTTTCTTTTTTTGATTTACACAGCTGTATGTGGCTGGTGGACACTAAAATGGACAGTTCAGGTTTAGATATCTAGAATATTTTATAAAGATAGTCCTGCTTTCATTGGGGTTCACATATGAAGGAAGAGATGGCTAATAATGAGTAAGCAAATAGAAAACCACAGTAATTAAATCTAATATTAAATGTCATGCAAGTAATTAGGGATCCCATGCTAGAAGGGAAGGTGGGCGATATAACTTTAGATGAGTTAGTCATAAATAGTCATAAAAAAACCATTTCTGAAGGAATAGTACTGATGTTGAGATTTATGTAAGAAAAATGAATGAAGTCATTATGTAGGGGAGGGGGGGGTGGTTAAGAAGGCTAAGGCTATGCAGATTCCCAGTGTAGATGAAAGTATAAATGAGAAGGAGGTGGTACAAGATGATAAAGACAGACAGAGATCATACCAGAAAGGTCTAATACAAGAGAGAGAGAGGTTTTGAAATCTCTTTTGACACATTTTGTTGGGTAATACAAGGTACGAGAATGGAAGGCATTCTGGAAATTAACAGGTCATTATCAGGTACTCTCTGCCATGTTTTTATCACGCCCATTTTTAGTCACTCATTTCCATGTGTTCTTAATTTCCAGTCCTGCTTACAGTGCCACATTCTAGAAACTTTTCAGTTTTAAACACAAAAGTCAATGTATAGAAAAAGGGGAAGAGAATGAACATTTGGGCAGCAGGTAACTGAAACACGTGGGAAAGAGTAGAACCTGGCTGCAGTTTCAATTTGCAAAGGTTTATCAAATATATTACTTGCAAAATAATTTGAACAACGTGTTTGAAAAGCTACATTTATCAGTGAAAGCTGATAAATGTAGGCCACCTAACAGAAGAGATATGCAAATTCCCAAATAGATGTAATGGAATAGCAATTGTCATTTCAGAATTCCATAGGTTTTTGGAAAGGGGAAAGCTAAAAGAATACATTGGTAAAGACAGGAATGAGGATGAACAGTAACTATAAGATCTTGGTGGTCTGTATATATATAATTTTATACACCTTTACTTCAAAACTTCTTGGATAAAAGCATAGAGACATAAGGCTCTTGATTCTAATCCTGGTTAAGAGCCTATCTTTCTCTGTCTGTGCTTGCCTTCTGTAAATTTAAAAGGACCATGCTATGGCTTAGCTAACTGAATAGATATTGCTGTGTTGCATGGAAACGGAAACGCAGCATGACAAAGTTCCTCTTAAAGCAGAGAGAGACACATGCATGGTGGCTGTGCTTCATCATAAGAGTTCGATGTCCTCTCAGAGATGAGCCAATCTAAAGGAGGTTATATCTCACAGCACTGATTGTGATTCAAAGAAGGCTGGCTGAGTGGGATAGATGGTGAGCCTGTTGCCACTGGTGTAACTCTTAAGAGCCAAGTGATTAAGTGTTAACATGAAAACCACTATCCTCCTGGAACACAGCAGCCCGAAATGGTTTTCTACAAATCCATAGACAGTCCTTGCTACTGAGGGGGCAAAGAAGACAATTAAGAAAATAATGAGGCCAAGGAAAAGTGAAATTAATTTTTTTATATAAGAGTGAACAGGATTTTTGTCTCCCAGGGGGCCTATCTTGGAGATTGCAAGTGGCTTTAAGGAAGATAGCCTGAATAAGACTGGGTGTGAGAAAGTGTACAGTGGTCAATTACCAGAGTTGCCTACTACCCTCACACAGAAAGAGCAACCCTGATGAAGGCATATAATCTATCATTCTTAACAAATTCTGTTCTCACAGGGTGCAGAGCTGTATGAGGCATGTTGGCATCGTCTTGGGAATAGCTAAGTAACCGAATCCCCCAAGGGTGGGAGGTAGATCCGTAAGGCTATTAACAAAAGAAAGATGCAATCGTTTTTTGTGTAAGCTGTAAAGGTTGGAACAGCAGGGCTCCAAGTAAATGGCCCATCTAAACAGCTAGAACCCTTTGTAAGGGTTAACCCAATACAGGTCCCAAAGGCTTTCTGAGATATAATTTATCTAGCTTTTCAGATGCTCAGAAAATGAGCCAGTGGGGAACAACAGATCCTGTGGGTAAAGTTGAATAGCCAGGTTACTGATTACAATTTGATTTAGATGGAAGAAGGTTGTATACATATCTTCGGGATGATTGTACTTCAGAAGACCCACCCTATTAAAGGATAAGTTCTCAAGTTGCTATTGTAAGAATTAGCCATCTGTAAAAATAGATGAAATGCTTGACATCTGTAGGAATCCTTGGAATATCCAGAAACCCCATGAAAAACCTAGGGGAGCATTCTCTCAGAATGCAACATAGACCATAGCCTCGAGCAAATATGTTGCTGTTTATATGGCACTGAGTAAAGTAAATTTCTCATATGATTGAGGAGTTCTGAGTTTATAAGCACATTTTAGGGAAGAACCTACAAGAATCCTTCCTAGTACTATAAAAACATCTGTACAAGCACAGAAGTCATTAAAAAAAAAAGAAAATCAGCATTTTGTTATGTGTAGGCGTGCAGAGGAAAGATTGAAAAATAGATTACCTGGGAAGAGCTGGTAATATGGTTTTGCTGCTGGGACACATGACTCTTTCAGAGGAAGTGTTCCTCATCAAGTACCATTCCCGAAGATGACAAAGGCTGGGAAGGGCTAGTAAGGTTATGAAGAATTTTATTTTAAGTGTATGTCAACAAGACAGCATCTTTCAAAGTCCAGTGAAGCCTTACAAATGATTTCCTAAATTATTAGTAAGTCAGCTGCATTTCTGTTCTTTTTGTCCTCTCTTTTCTTGCACTAGCACAAAAAATTACATTTTTTTCAGAGTTCAATATTTAAGGGTGGCTGAAATGTCACTATTACAAAACTACTCTTGAACTGGGAGCATATGTGTCAAGCTTGTTTGCTTCATGTTCCTTGTACTATAATGGATACGTTGTAGATTCTTTGTTGTGTATATTCTATAAGCACTTAGCAGGTAAAATAAACTCCCACTCTGGAGATGGGAAAATTGACGTGTGTAACAATAATGTGTCTGGTTGAAAACCATATACTAAGCCAAAGGTGTGATATGGAGGATTTGAACCTGTTTCTAGTTGACTTGAAAACAGGGAGCTTAAATGCTTCATGGCTGGCATCTGAATACATATACTACCACCTATTAGCTTTCTGACCTTAGCAAGTTTACCCAATATGCTCATTTCAGTTTCACCATCTATAAAATAAGGCAAACAAAAGGGACTCTGTATGGAAGAGAGATGGGAATTTAAAGAGTTGATTCAGTAAGTGCTTCAAACTGTACCTGGCAGATTGTCACAGCCACATACCATTAACTAGTTTTGGTTTTATTACTGCCTTTCCCTGATGTATCAGATTGAACATTATTTGCAGTTTTAGATGTGTTTTAAAACTGAAAAAAAATCATACACAAAAGAGATTACTTTTAGGTTTGAGACATGACCTTGTATGGGAACTCTAGAGATCATTTTTACAAACTAGCCCAGCATCCCCCAGTGCAGCAGTGTGACAGCAGTCCTTATAGGAGAGACTAAGAAAGTAGGAAAAAAGTTCAATAGTATGCAGAATTACTAAGGCAGAATTTTTAATTCTTTGTGTTACTATGGGTCAGAAAGAAGATGTAGAAAGGTCATTGACCATGAGAGCTGAAAGTCATCGTTCATATAGACCTGTTTAATTTTCTCTCCTTTTCTTTTGTCTTATTTCATATATAGAACCATTCTCTTTAAGGTGAAAATAGAACCTGAATTGGCTCAGATACCCTGAACCCCTGTAACCTTTCTCTCTGTACCTGTCTAATTCAATTTCTAATATATAAGGCCAGTATTTCTGTTAGGTTTACCTTAAAGCACAGATGACTGACAGTAGCTGGATGCTCTATACACTCTGTCTTTGTCTTTGTCTTCATGATTGCCTTTTACATCATCAATGCCATTTATTTTATCAAGTTCCTAAATACCTCGGAATGATTTTTATATTACATTTAACCTTTAGTGTGTACTTCAATTTAAAATTATTCTCTCTGTTTTCCCAACAAGGACTTTCCATGTACAAAATAAAGAATTCACTGTGAAATATGCAATAAGTGACAATATTTGACCTCAAACCCTTATCTACTATGTCACATTAAGTGTGATGTTCTTTTCCTGAATTGTCCTCCTTTCCTTGCATTAGCCTAAGGCATTGTATAGCTAGTAGCAGCTTCTAGCCCACCCTAAGTGGAAATTGGTAGCTTCTTATAGTGGGAGCTGATGGTTGCTACTTGGGCTCTGTTTTCTTGGACTAGGTCAGTCATTGCCAATCATCAACCATTATGTCATAAGGCTTTACCCTCAGTTTTGATCTTTCACATGCCTAAAGTAGGAAAGCATCCATTGTATTTTTTCAGGAGAAGTTATAGATGGGTCTGCTAGAAGGAGCTTCCTAAATCCTCAATAACTATATGCATTTTAGTTCCTTTTCTTCATTATCTGTCAGTATCATAAATATTTTCCACTCTTCTAGTGCATTCTGGCTGCCAGTTTCATAGGCTCTTTAAATAGTAATTTAATTTTACAATGCCTCTGTAAGAAACCTTAGCTTAGCCTGTTTATTTGCACCCTAATCATGGGAGTTCAAACGCTGCTAAAACCAGGGCCAGCAGGCATAGACTAAGCAAGTTACTTTCTAACTTGGAGCCAATGCCAAGACTTTTCTTTTAATGGGAAGAGTAACTCAAAAC
>JADRCC010556312.1:0-10418 GCA_019843855.1 Hylomyscus alleni | reverse complement strand
TTGTGAGTGTACTGTACTGAGCACCTGCTCCTCGGCGTTTGGTCTAACGGCCATTACTAATGCACTCTTGTGTACAGATGGTCAGCGTCCTTAACCATGCTGCTTACAAGTTCCTAATGACTTATTCTGCTCTGTAACATACTGAGTATGCACAATGTAGATATATACACATATCTATATTGTATGTATCTTATATGTATACATATGCATTCTCCTCCATCAACAGCCAGTTTCCCCTTAGACTCCATATCCCCGCCTTGACTCTTTCCATTTCAACACCTCACATACTTCCCTGAAGGCAGTATGAATCTTGGCCTTGATTAGTTCTGAAACTAAGACACGGTGGCAGCGAGAAGTCATTAGCTAGTCCAGGTTTTGGCCTGAGATCAACAGTGCTGGTTACAATCCACATCTTGGTAATGACCTGGGTTTTGTTAAGAATGAGAAGAGCCAAAAATCAACTAGAGTGGCTATAAACCAAAGCTTGAGATGTGAGTAATGCAGAGTTCCCTTCCCACTCTAAGCCCATGCCTGTTTAGAAAGACTATTGTTCAATCATATGCTGCCCAAAGCTATAGGTAGTAAGTCAGATTTAATACAGAGCCCACTTCCAATTGGTAATGCTCTGTTTATAAAGCAAAAGAGTACCATGAAAAGAATGTTCAACAAGAGGCCAGGAAATCTGTAGCTCTTCCCAGGTATTTCAAGTTCACATGCTTTTCCTGAAAATTACCGTACACAAAGGCACATATGCGGGGAAGAAGGTGATACTGAGTCCTGCCTTTATCTGAAGGAGCTTACACCCTGTTATTAGAAACTGGAGGAGCTATTATTTTAGTTTTGGGATTTGATTTGGATTTGGATTTGGTTTGGTTTGGTTTTTGTTTTTGTTTTTGTTTTTGTTTTTGTTTTTTTTCAAGCCAGGGTTTCTCTGTGTAGCCCTGGCTGTCCTGGAACTCACTCTGTAGACCAGGCTGGCCTCGAACTCAGAAATCTGCCCGCCTCTGCCTCCCAAATGCTGGGATTAAAGGCGTGCACCACCACTGCCTGGCTTGGAGTAGCTATTGTTAACCTCCCCTTTCTTCCCCAGAGAGAAGAAAGGATAATGCAAAAGCCATAAATAAGAAATCTTTACCAAAAAGACAAACTTACTTCAGAATACTTGTTAAGTGCCATCAGATGAAAATAAACTTTGAAAAAAATTAGGCTGCTTGAGGCATGAAAATGAGATGGGAAAAGAAAGGGATTCATTCAAATTATAATGTTTCTACTTTTATCCTTTCCCCTGAAACTTCTAAGGAGAGGACTGCACTGATGGCTAATCCTTTCTGTAAAGTTATTTGAAGAGATTTTTTTTTTATAAGTTTCTGAACCAAAAATATCTGTCATTCATCTACTACAGGATGCATTCATGACACTACTGTTCACGTTGCCTTTGGGATAGAGGCTAAGAAGAAACTTGGTTAAAGTACTTATTGTTCTACCCGATCTATAATGCATTAAATTGTTATTGAACTGTACTATCAGCCAAGCAGTGTCAGCAGTAAGCTAAAGAGAAGTCGGACTGAAGTATACACTGATAGTTGGAGACAGGAGGTGCGAACTTGGGTGTGGTTACTTCATAAGGAAAATAAACCAACTAGGAACACCAAGATGGCACAGACTCTACTATAAAGAAACAGCATAAAAGAGAAATTATGAACAAACAGACATAAGGAAATCCGCCAGGATACTACTATTTCATAAAATTTCTTAACTGCCTTAGTTCGAAGGAAACTCCCTGCTGCTTCCTGGTAATTTCAGGAGGGTCAGACAGGAGTACTGTCATTGAGGCTATATAGGGTTACATAGCAAGACAGTGACTCGAAACATCCCCCCAAAAAAGCCCTTCACTTATAACTGTGAAACTATCTATAGCAGTTGTTCTCAGCCTTCCTAATGTTGCAATCTTCTAATACAGTTCCTCACGTTGTGTTGATTCCCAAACATAAAATTATTTCCGTTAATACATCGTAACTGTAATTTTGCTGTTATGAATCCTAATGTAGTAAGGAGAGAAGAAAAGGTAATACAAACGCCACAAATAAGTTCCTTTACCAAAAGCCAAGCTTACATCAGAACACGTGTTAACAGACATTAGATGAAAGTAAAATTGGAGAAAATTAGGATACTTGAGGGGCAAAAAAATGAGACAAGCAAAAAAGAGATTCATTAAAATTAGTTTTTCTGCCATAGGTTGAGAATGACTGATCTACAGAATTGCTTGAGAATATTACAGTCTCATTATTACTCTGCACAGACTGCATAATCAACTGATTTATCACAGTGTTGACTGAAGAATCTTTGAGATATTGAGATACCTGCCTAACTATGGTTAGTATATAGCAGACATGCAGACTACCAAACAGGCAAATAGAAGGAGTAAATAAGATAGAGAAATGACATCCTTTGAGCTGAGAAATATGTAGATTTGGGGCATAGATGAACAAGAGAAAGACAGTAAGACTTCCAGCGAGCAGTCATATATAAATTACGCTCTGACAATGTAAAAGTTAATGAGCTAAATTTTCTAGAGGGAAAACATATTTGAGATTTGAGAGTAAGAGCAAGAGAAATAAAGCCATTGGTAAGGGTGACTTTTTCTGACTAGAGTTCAGAATTCCAGTTTTCACGTATTCAGAAAGGAAGCTAAACTAGACAGCAGGCTCCAGATCATCAAGAGCCTTGTGTGTCATGCCAAAGGAGTTTGGAAGCTAAAGAGCATCAGAGAGCCAGGAAAGGATTGTACACTGGTTAGTGACAGAACCAGAACTGGAGAGTGATTCTGCTGATAGGGATTAAGAGGCTGAAGGAGTTATAAGGCTGAATTAACATGGAATAAAAGCACAAATAATGTTGCTACAAACAAGCACCATAAGCAAATGGAAACATGATACAAGCAAATGCAAGCCATCTTAAAGAGAGTACGCAATAGATGAAACCAGGCTAAATACACAAATAGGGCAAAAGTGATAGGTGTGAGTGTTACAAGAAATAGGAAAGACTCCCCCCTCCCCTCAATGAGCTTAGGCTAAATGGAAGGCTAGAAAGATGACAGAGAAAAAAGAAGGGTACCTTTTCACATGCTAGAGAAATGCTTTCTTATAGAATCTGTAGAGAGAAATAGGACAGGTCAGAAATAATGCCAATGGAGAAGATACATTGTCATAACTTTTTCTCTAGTAGTTAAATTTTTCTCCAATAACTAGCTTTTTAAACAAAAATTTAAAAAATAGAATATTTTTAAATCCCAGTAATTAAGTCATTGATTACAATAAAAAAAAAAAGCTGAAAGAATTTAACAAAGCTAGGAGTGCTTTTAGTTTCTGCACTCTAAAAAGTTAAGGAGATTGGCCAAGGAGACTTGTTGGACCACTGGAGTCCACTCAAAAGGATGGAACCTGAAAATACCACCTTCTAAGGCATCTACAGGGAACATATAAAAAGCTGGGGCATTCAAAATATCGTACACTCCACTCCAACATGGTAACTCCTGAAGATTCCTTTGACAGTGAGTAAGAATGAGCGGAGATGCCTGAAATAAACATGGGCGAAGCCGCAACGGAATTAAGAGACAAAGGTGAGAGTCTGTAGAGTGCGGCGAGAAAGGAGAGCCTGCAGGCAGTAAGCACGTACTTCGCAAACACAGGGATTTTGGCAGTGATATGCATTTTACCTGTGGTTACATGATCCCAGGGAGGGCCAGACAGGACATTTGCAAAGGTATGCATACATGTAGGATACTTAAATTTTTCTAGCAGTCTTCGTCAGTCCAGAGCATGAAAAGAAATAGCACATTGGAGTAATTTAAGGTTTTAGATCATCTGGACAACGATGTTGAAATAAAGCAAAATGCTCCCATCCAGATACAAGTGGAAGTGTCAGAAGTCTGACAGACGAGAGAAGACAAGACTAGATAAACGACTCTTAAAAGAATCTGAAAGTGGAAAAAAAAATGTGTGTATATGTGCCAAAAACAATCACGTATAGAAATATTGGGGTTTTCAAAATACTTATTTGTGGAGGGTGCTGTAACGTGCATGTGGGGTGAGTGTACAACTTGTAGGAGTCAGTGCTCTCTTTCCACCTTCACTTGGGGTCTACAAATCACACTGTGGCAAGTACCTTCATAATGTAAGCTGTACTGCCACCTCCAAGTGTAGCTTTTCAGAGTAATTCTGTAAAATACAAAGGACTCAAAACTGAAAATTAAGCTAACATAAGCCATTAAAATAGGACAGGCAAGGAGATTATAATACTGCTTGTGTTCTTTAGTTTTAAAGTTGTGTCCAACTTTAATAAAAATCACATTATTTTGTCTTTAGGAAACATTAGGAAACAAAGGTCTATGGCACAAAGAGAAAGCATATCACACATAAGACACATGTTATTTAAATAATTATATAAGAGTTTCTTCATCAGTAGCCCTTGAAGCAGTATCAACCCCAGGAACAAACTGGAAATTAACTGGGTTTTTTTAAATAGTATTTTACTATTTATATTTCATTTTGCCAGATCATGTGAGGTAACTTTCAGAGAAACTTCCTGCTAAAATGGAAATTGACCCACATCCCAAACCAGTTTATTAAAGGATAAGAGATTTCTGGGCTACACATTAGAAACCAATAAACGACATCTTTCTCAGAATTGATAAAAACTTGAGTCCTAGTAAGGCAGAGATACCAGTTACTAAGCTCAGATTCATTGTGAACAAGTAGCTGAACTAGTACTTTGGTTTATTGGTGACATTATGCACAAATGTACAAAATTTTAGGTTATGAAATTATATTGTTACTATAAGAAAATACTGCTGGGTTTTCTTTTCAATCAGTAATTTTGTGTGGACGTAACCATGTATTTAGCAGAATTCGTTATGGTTCTGTATATTCACAATTAAGGCTCACCTGTGTTTATTACTTATGAGAGATTCTCTGCTGATTTCCAACCATTTGAAATATTAAAGTTAAGGTTTTATAGACAAGATAAAAATCATATACTGTGTGTTTACATGGTATGGTGAAGTCACCGATTCAACGGTATCATGATACAGACAGAATGTCAAGTATTACAACTTCCTAATGAAATTTGGTGAAATCAGTTGAGCATAATTTGAATCCTTTGTTTAGTTAATTATCACAGCTCCAAAGAGGCCTACTGTAAAAAGGTTTCTGAGCAAACTGCTTTCAGAGCCATGGGCAGCTTGTAGGAGTTATTTCTTTTACACACCACACAGGTTCTCTTTGTTTACCGGCCTCTGTGCAATAGGTATCATTGCACTTGAGTTTATAAGCAACCCTGATTCATAATCAAGCTACAATGATGACTTAAAAGGTCTTCCAGTCTTCTCGGGTGGGTTTGAATTTGAACATGGACTCTTTATTGTCTTAACAAATATATCCATCAGTTCACTGTGGATAAAGAATTAGAACGTGTAAGCCTGCAAGTCCTATTACTCAATATCTTTCTTAAAGCTTCCAGGCCCCAGACTGATAATTACCACATCGTATGCCTGTTGCTTCCCTCATTATCTTATTATCTACTCTTAATATCCTTAGCAATTAAGATCATATCCAGTGTGTCTGGAGGAAGGGTGACCTGGACCACACTTCCTAAGATGGTATCTGCTGCTGGCACTGAAGCTGTGATGAGAATCTGATGAAAACAATATTGGAAAAAAAAAAAGAGAGAGAAAGAAAAAAACCCTACTTCAGCCTTTGTTCCAGGGAAGAAAGAGAAACTGCTGGGTGTTTTGTTGTAGTTGTTTCAGCTATAGCTAATATTATTTGCCCATCTGTGTTAGCTCATTTACATTGAAACTAAGACTCCGAGAATCTTCCCTGCTCATTTACAATTCCTTGAAGTCAGGAAGAGGTACTCTAAGTGACATTTGAGAAAGGTGAAAACCAAGCACCATAACCTTTCATCCTGGGGAGGTCAGCTCAAGACACCAGGCGCCATTACAACCTGGGCATGTTGTTTCTACTAGGCTGGTTCCGCTGAAATGGAGCATCAGTCACAGGCAGAACTGTCCCTCCCACTCGGTCCTCCTGCGACTTCTCTGAATCCTGTACCAATCCTGCACTGGAGCTTCTGTAGCATCACGGGTGGGTACTCATCCCAGCTTCACCTTTAAGTCACCGGGTACAAGAGAGCTATCTACACATCCCAACTCATGCATCATGTGATTTCATTTGTCCTAGACATCCTCCAGATGGCTAGAGAAAGAGAATGCTCGTCTTTCTCTGCCAACCATATTGACTTCAGGCCCAGGGTCTACTATAGAAAAACAAGTTGATATAACTCTATAATCTTCTCCACAATGTATAAAGTCAAACCAAATGGTAAATGTCTTACCCCTTATCACTCCTAGTGACTATTTCTGTCATTAAAATTGACTAATAAATTACATAATAACCTATTTCATATTATCTATTGAAATGTAGTTTAATAAGAGACAAAACTCTATTTAATACTCTATATTGATTGGTCTTTGTTTCTATCTAATAAACATTGCTTAATTTTTTTTTCAGCAGGGGTAAAATGTCAATATATAAAATTACTGAAAGTATAAAACATCTCCAAAAGGCCATTCTCAAAGCCCCACTACTACAGAAGTTAATTCCATTATAAGAGAACAATAGTCTTAAATAGGATTAGGATGAATTTTATAATTTCAACCTTGGAAGTAGTTCCCTTAAATTAACAACATGAACAACTGTTTCTTTTTACACTTTTGAAATTAAGATACTACAATAAAATTCAAGACATGATTACTATCTTGTGGCAAGATATCAGCTACAGGCTAGTAAAACCAGAACAGAGCTAATAAGCTTACTTATAAGTGTTTTCCCTTAATTTTCCCCACACAAGCTACTGGCATAATTCTTAACACATAATTTGATTTTTTAACTGGTTCCTTACCCATCAGAGGATAAAATGGTTTTTTTTTGTTTTGTTTTGTTTTTTTCGGTTTTTCGAGACAGGGTTTCTCTGTGTAGCCCTGGCTGTCCTGGTACTCACTCTGTAGACCAGGCTGGCCTCGAACTCAGAAATCCGCCTGCCTCTGCCTCCCAAGTGCTGGGATTAAAGGCGTGCGCCACCACTGCCCTGCTAAAATGTTTCAAATGTAAAAAAGAAGGCTGTGGGCGAGGGAAACACTGAGAATTTTTGAAATGCCTTCCAAGAATAACAGAGATGGAACTCTGTATGTATTCTATGACTTCCTACTTCTGTTTCTGTTGTATATCGCCTAATGTGATGAGGTAATGGCATATCTAATACTGAGTCACCTGATGCCACTTAACAATTCAAATTACAAGAGACACTTGCTGCTGCTATTGCAGAATGCAAAGCTAAAAGGCCCACAGCACCTAAAATCCAGTTGTTGTTGTTTTTTTTTTTTTTTAAAAGGCATTACTATTGGCCCATACAAGGCTTCAGAGAGAACTCATTAAGGGAAAGCTGTGCAGAGACTGAAGTGTGTTGCTGTTGCGCACCTATAAAGCAGGTAAGGGAACAGAAGAAAACATTAAACTAAAGAGGGTTCTATGACAAAGTTACTCATCAAAGTCTTATTTGTGACCAATACTTTATTCATATGATTATGGAAAATTTGAAAAGTTTGTTTTCCATTAGGTGCTATAAAGTCTATGCTAGTCGATTCTAACCTGGAATCTAACATTTCCTAAGGTAAGAAAGTCTCTAAATAATGTCAGTTATGAATTTAGCTTATGGATAGTTGAGAACAAGCCCCCAGTGATCATGTTAGAAGACAGACTACAAAGTGCATCTGACTTGATAAAAAGCTGAGATTATCACAGTAAATTTGCAAGAAGGGAGTTATATATGTAAGTTATTACAGATTAATGACATTTTAAAATGTAAAAATATAACAGGTATTGGTAACAAAATAAAGAAAGCACTAGAATTGAAAAGCTCAAGATGTAATTTAAAAATAAATGAAAGTAAAAACATTGCTTTAAATAGACTACCAAAGAAAATAATAAATACAAGAAATAGAAATGTAGAATTTAATACCCCATATCCACCCATTACTGCAGAGTGAGCCTTTTCCCAGTCTATGAGATATCCAAGAAATTGTAATTAATTCTCCCTATTGCTTAACCTGTTTCAGTTGGTTTTCTGGCCCTTGAAATAAAAGTAGTTATCATTAATAAAATCTATTTATCTCTCTGGAGAATTATAAGAGTGTTGATTCCCAAAACATTTAAGCTTTGCCAGATACTATTATGTCCAAGTGAAGTTTAAGCCTATAAATAGTTTTTTTACACTTGTCTGTTTCACATAAAGAAATTAATATTATTCTTTTAATAACCAAATTATGTGTTTTTAGTATGCATTGGCAGAGAAGCATCCACATATAAGTTCTCAGAATCTAACTCCTGAGGTCTCCGATGGCCCCCCAGGGTCCTCTCCAATCAAATCAAGCAGAGAATAAAAGGGTAGAGAAAATCATGAAAAGTTCAATGGGGCGAGCCTAGAAAAGCAGCTCATCCCTTACTCCCCACGTGGATACGACTCAGTGGCAGTGTTGCAGGGAACTAGAAGCAGGTCTGGGCAAGAGTATCGCTGGGAAACCACGCAGACACCAACCACAAGATGCCCAGTGACATCTCTTGACTCAGAAAAGAGAATAGCCATTTTTGGCAGAGAGCCATCTATTTCACAACAAAAACTACTTTGTCTTTTGTGAAGTAGATATACTGCATATAAGTTGTAACCAAATAATAAGTAAATTCTAGCATTTCAAGAATTTATGAAAAATATATAAGCATCAGCATTTCAGGTATTAATAATCTTTGATTAGTTATTGGTATCTATATCCTCATAATCTATGCCAGGTTTTTTAAGAACCTAGAAATTGAAAGCCCTAATACTTTAACCTTAAAAAAAAACCTCCAAGATGTGTTTGATGGTGAACAACTATAATAGCAGCATTAGTGTCTGAAACAGAAGAATTACCATGAATCTGAGACCAGCAGATATTGCTTAGCAAGTACCAAATTTTGTCTATAAGTAAACTAATTAATTAGTAAGTGAATAAATAACATTCATTCCTAAATATATAATTTATTCATTCAAATCTTCCCTTTGGCACTCAGGTAATGCAGATACCACATATACAATGGAATCTGAATAAAAAACTAATGAGTTTTTCTTCCTAAAGCTGTTTCTGTTCTCTTGGCAAAAGGAGATAAGTACAATTAGGGGGTTATGGATATCCTGAAGATCAAAAATTCAATTCTAGTTAATGCTTAAGCACACCTCCAGAAGTTGGTGGGAACAGATGGCTTCCACATGATAAACTCAGATTTCAGCTGTCTGCTCTTTTACAAAACAAAAAACAAAAAAACAAGATGCTCTTTCTATATGTGATTTAGCAACAATTATCAGTATTAACATATTTTCATTACAAATATCCATGAGATACAAAAACAATAAATATGAATATTATCATTTCCTTAAATAAAACTATCTGTATTTACTGCACCAAAAATGCCAATATTATAAAGTAGAATTATAAAGAATATATAGTTGATGGTAGGTAGAATATATAATTGATAATTTGTGTACTTATAATATACAAATATGCATATAAAAAGGAGAAAAACAGCTATGAAACAACCTTTCTTTCTGTTTTTCTTTTTCTTTTTTTCTTTTTGTGAAACAAGGCTTCTCTGTGTAGCCCTGGCTGTCCTGGAGCTCACTCTGTGGACCAGGCTGGACGTAATCTCAGACATCCCTGCCTCTGCCTCTGCCTCTGCCTCTGCCTCTGCCTCTGCCTCCGTGCTGTGTCAGCCCACCTTTATAACTGACACTATGCCTCTTGAGTGCTGGGATCAAAGCCCTGCGTCAGCCCACCTTTATAACTGACTCTACGATGCTTATTAATGGATTTGTTGAGGAGCTGCAGTCAGGAGTAGGGTTGTTTGATGATCAATATCATCAGCTGAAGACAAATGTGTGCCAGTTGCTGCGCTAAGTGCTTTAAACTTCATGCCATTGTTATTGACAGTTTACAATCCAGGGAGCTGAATTATCTGTCTTGCCCAAGATCACCTTACAGGGAAGCAGAGGAGTGGAGAACCAAGCACAGATCTGTTTGATGTGCCCTCGGAACTACTTTTGTTGCACAAACTTCCCTAACGTAGCAGTGCCTCCTGCTCCAGAGTAAACACAGACTTAAAGAATAGAATTTTATTACAAACACAGTAAGCCAAATAGTATAAGAATAGAGAACAAGGTTACAAATACATCTAGGTATTTTCATATTAATTAGCCCACTGGGTATTTTTAAATGACAGCTCTGAAATGCAAACTAGTGCTTTCCTTTCCTGTGACACAGTTAAGTCTGTGGT
>JADRCC010556310.1:0-16138 GCA_019843855.1 Hylomyscus alleni | reverse complement strand
GATTTACATAAGAGTTGCAAGAATGATAAGTCTCACATAAAGAAGTAGAATAGGACTAAGATAACTTAAGACCATTTGACTCTAGAGAGCTGCAATATTCTAACTTTCTATCATCACAGATATTCTAATCAGCCAACTATTCTTGTAGAAGGTTGAATGTCGTTTCACTGCAGCATCTTCTGGGAGCTTCAGTTCATACAACCATGTTCCAACCTGAAACAAAACTAAAGCAAAGGATAAAGAAAAAAGTTAGATGAGTATTTTGGCATAATGTTTGGAATAATAAAATAAGACCAAATAAAAATAAGAAATCAGCATGTGTCGTCATATTGAAAGTTTCTAGCCTAAATCTTTTAAACTAATCTTTTACCAAGAACCCATTTCACTTCATCTCCTGCTTGAGTATAAGCCATATTCCCCACAAAGCGCCAGAGATACCTGTGGGCAAAAATTAAATATTTAGAGTTAAGAGCATCAAAGCCTTTTATCCCACAGGTGGAGGACTGAACAGAGCTATACTCTCGCTACAGAGACAAACAACTTAGGTGGCTTTCCTCAAAGCTACAAAAAAGAGTTTGTATTAGAAAGGCAGATTTTTTTTCCTATGATCTTGGTCCTCTATTTCAGTGCAAATGTTCATGTTCACTTGTGTCAAACTGTATGAGAATATGCAAGCAAAATTCCTTTAGATGAAGCTCTGTGCCAAGCAGTTCTGTTGGGAGAGCACCCCTGTGAAAAATGTTTTTTTGTCTTTCCTATTCCAGTCCATTTATCTTGGGCTGTCTTAGTTCACCTCTAGAGTATGTAGGGGATCCCATCGGTTCCTGTGCATGAATAATTCTTATCATTGCTAAAACTGGTGTGTTTCAGATGAAGCTGTTAACAGAACATGTTATGATTTCTAATGGTGAGGAATATTTTCTGTGACAAACCAGGCAAGAATTAGTCTATTTAATAAACTGAATACCTACAAGTCTTTAGTGAGGATGAAAATAATTACTTGACATCCATACTCCTGACCTCTCTATAGTCTGTTTTTGAAATCTGTAAGAAAGTTGACATAAATTTCAGTAACTTCAATTTTCATATCATTTTGACTTTCAGTCTCAGACTGTTTTTAAATATTGTTAAAGACACCACTCTGCATATTAACCAAGTTGCTATCACTTCAGTCATTATCTGGGGTAACTGCTTTATGAAGAAAAGAGATTTATATTTGCTCAGAGTTTTGGAGTTTTCAATTCAAAGACAGTTGGCCCAGGCTCTTTGCACCTGTGGTTTCAGATTGCAGCAGAATCACATGGCAAAGCAAAACTACTCACTTCATAGGAAATGACACTGGAAGAGATTACATCTCATAATTCCCTTCAAGGGCAGTCTCAAGACATTTTACACACATACTTACAATAGTATTGTATTCTGAATTTATCTGCATACCTGCTCTTACCTATTTGATGTTGCCTATGTTTTTTTCTCACTCCTTACATATTCCCATCATTTTGAAGAACTGCTTTTTGTAGAACACATCTCATGTAGAAACAGTCATCCAACTTCTATCTCTTTAATCTTTATGTCACACCTTTAACAGCCTTGTGGTCTTCTTTTTGGCATATCCAGTCCCTCTCTCTGCTTTTGTATGGTAAATGGTTCATACCAGTATTTCCTTGCCTGTAAGGTTTTTGTGAGATAAGTTTGCTATAATACAAGTTGAGATATCAAAATGGATTCTCTTTCCCACTCTCTTGTAACTTTGAAGATATTCTCTTTGTCTTTCTCATTTAATACCTTTATTATGTAATGTGGTGGTCTTGTTTTAGCTTGGGGAATCACTGACCACTCCCTAAAAGGGAGGATGGAGCAGAAGCGATGAGCAGAGTTTGGACAGATTATGATGGAAGGACTTCCAGAGACAGTTTCAGGGAGATGGCTCTACTTTATTGCTCCAGGGGTAAGGTATATAAGGGCTTTTCAGGGATTGGGTAGAAAGGGTTGATTGGCGATAACACAGCACCTAATTATCATATGGTCTGAAAGTCAGAGTGGGACTTATATTCTGAGTCATGCAAAGGGTCACTCTTCAAATAAGGGCAGGCATCTGCACTCAGAGACATTCTCCAAATGATGTTGGGCAGAGGAAGGGAAACTCTGCTGAAAAGGAGACTCCTCTATTTTCTGCCTAGCTCAGAGAACTACCCAGCCAGTGTGGATTTCAACCTTAATAGCAGGATTCTCCGACAGTGTTACATTGAAGCAGACTGAATGAGTTAATTCTGATTGGAAAACATTGTTATTGTATATATGGAGAGTTATATAATTTCCAAGATCTGGAAATTTTTCTCTTATTGTTCTTTAAATGAGAAAACCCCGCTGGCATTTCATGTTCTTGCTAAATGCTAGTAGCTACAGTTTTTACTTTTGTGATGTTGTCAAAGTTCTGTACAGTTTTACTTTCTTCATTTCTCTTACTTGGTAAATCCTCCAGGATATTTTCAAATACACTGATTTTGAGGTAATACTTTTGTTTAATCGGTGTTTCTGGATATTGATTTCTTCTATCACAATTTTAGCTTTGCTAGAGTATTTTTCAGCTCAATATCTTATTTGATTCTTTTGAAAATGGCATCTATCTCTTTGTTAAGTTTCTCTGTGAAGAGATACAAACACTTCTCTGGTTTTTTCCAAGCTGACTGAGTTTCCTTACAACAGCTATTTAAATTCTTCTTGGAGTTCTCCTGTTCACTTCATCATCTGGTCAGTTTTTGTCATTTCATTTTCATTGTTATGTGATGTCCTTGTTTCCTAAATGTTTTCCTAGATGCTTATTGGGTTGAATTTCTATCTAAGCATTGAAATATGTATTGTTCACTACTGTAATGCTAATCTTTCTATGTGTCTGGTTTTTGAGAAATTCTAAGCAGGGTATTTATTTTCTTTAAACCTGATTTGGCTTCAATTTTTTCTGAGTTGTATTGTAACAAGTCTGGATGAAATCTAGTGTGGGAATGATGTCACTATTTCTGTTGTTGCAGGCAATCTTTATTAGCGTTTCCTGAATCTACATTTGTGCATGCCATTCAGAATGAATGAGGGAGCTTTATAAAAAGTGAAGTTCATATCCACAAGCTACTCTTTACACGGCAGGATGAATCAAATACCTCAGTGACAAGCACTGGGATTCTAAATGTGCTGGATATATGAAATATCTGTGAATGGCCTAGTCTTTGGCTCCTATAACAGACCTGGAAACACCATTACCAAAAGCTGTGCAGCAAAAATGATCCCCCAAAAAGCTGGAGTTGCCATCCTAATATCCAATAAAATAGACTTTCAACCAAAAGTTATCAAGTGTGATGAGGAAGGACACTTCATATTCATCAAGGGGAAAATCTACCAAAAGAAAGTCTCAGTTCTGAACATCTTTGACTCAAATGCAAGAGCACCCACATTCATAAAAGAAACTTTACTAAAGCTCAAAATGTTCATTGAACCCCAAACAATTATAGTGGAAGACTTTAACACCCCACTCTCACCAATGGACAAATCATTGAACTAGAAACTAAACAGAGACACAGTGAAACTAATAGAGGTTATGAACCAAATGGATTTAAGCAGATATTTTCAGAACATTTCACCCTAAAACTAAAGAATACACATTCTTCTAAGCACTTCATGGTACTTTCTACAAAATGAAAAATATGACTGGTAACGAAAGAACCTTCAACCAATACAAGAAGATTGAAAGAATCCGGTGCAAACTATCAGATCTCCATGGACTAATGCTGGTCTTCAATAACACCAAAACAACAGAAAGCCCACAAACACATGGAAACTGAACAGCTTTCTTTTCAATGATAACTTGGTCAGGGAAGAAATAAAAAAAGAAATTAAAGACTTCCTGGAATTTAATGAAAATGTTGACACATTATACCCAAATTTATGGGACACAAAGAAAGTAATGCTAAGAGGAAAAATCATAGCACTAAGTGCCTTGGTAAAGAAATTGGAGAGATCTTACGACAACTTAACAGCACATCTGATAGCTCTAGAACAAAAAGAAGCAAACTCTCCCAAGAGTAGTAGACACCAGGAAATAGTTAAACTTAGGGCAGAAATCAACCAAATAGAAACAAAGAGAACTATACAAAGAATCAACAAAACCAAAAGCTGGTTCTTTGAGAGAATCAACAAGATGGATAAACTCATAGCCAAACTAACTAACGGGCCCAGAGGCAGTAACAAAATCAGAAATGAAAAGAGAGACATAATAACAGAAATGGAGGAAATTAAAAAACTCATCAGATGCTACTATAAAAGCCTATACTCAACCAAACTGGAAAATATAGATGAAATGGATGGTTTTCTAGACAGATATCATATACCAAAGTTCAATCAAGAGCAGGAAAACTATCTAATCAGGTTTATATCTCACGAGGAAATAGAAGAATTCATTAAGAAACTTTCAACGAAAAAAAAAAAAAAGGACAGGGCCAGATGGATTTAGTGCAGAATTCTACCAGACCCTCAAAGAAGATCTGATACCAATTTTCCCAAACTATCCCATAAGATATAAACACAAGGAACATTACCTAACTTGTTCTGTAAAGCCACAATTACTCTGATACCTAAACCATACAAGGACCCAACCAAAAAAGAGAACTTCAGACCAATCTTGCTTATGAATATCAATGCAAAAATATTCAATAAAATTCTTGCAAACTGAATCCAAGAACACATGAAATCCATCACTCACCACCATCAAGTAGGTTTCATCCCAGAGATAAGAAGTTGGTTCAATATATGAAAATCCATTAATGTAATCCACTATTTAGACAAACTAAAAGAAAAAAAATCCACATGATCATCTCCTTAGGTGTAGAAAAAGCATTTGACAAAATACAACAGCCCTTCATGTTAAAAGTATTGCAGAGATCAGGAATTCAAGGCCTATACCTAAACATAATAAAAGCAATAAACACCAAACCAAGAGCCCATATCAAATTAAATGGAGAGATACTTGAAGCAATACCAATAAATTTAAGGACAAGGATGCCCACTCTCCCCATATCTATTCAATATAGTACTTGAAGTGCTACCTAGAACAGTAAAACAACAAAAATAGATCAAGAGGAAACAAATAAGCAAAGATAAAGATATAATTATCTGCAGATGATAAGATAGTAAACATAATCGAACCCAAAAACTTTACCAGAGAACTTCTCCAGCTGATAAACAAGTTCAGTGAAGTGGCCGAATATAAAATTGACTCAAATAAATCAGTAGTCTTTCTTTATACACGTGATCAACAGGCTGAAAAGAAATTAGGTAAACAACTCCCTTCACAGTAGCCACAAATAATATAAGATATTTTGGGGTAACTGTAACCAAGCAAGAGAAAGAATTGTATGACAATAAGTTCAAGTCTCTCAAGAAAGAAATCGAAAAAGATCTTAGAAAATGGAGAGATCTCCCATGCTCATGGATTGGCAGAATTAACAGTAAAAATGGCCATCTAACCAAAGGTAATCTATAGACTCAATACAATCTCACCAAAATACCAGCACAATTCTTCAAAGACATGGAAAGAGCAATTCTCAAATTCATCCTCAAAGGCAAAAAACACAGAATATCAAAAATAATTCTTAACAGTAAAAGAATAACTGGGGGAATCACCATCCCTGACCTCAAGCTTTACTATAAGCGATAGTGATAAAAATTGCATGGTATTGGGGCAGAGACAGATACGTTGATCAGTGTAAAAGAATTAAAGAACCAAAAATAAAACCATATACTTACAGACTCTTGATCTTTGACAAAGAAGCCAGAAATATGTAAGAGAAAAAAAAAAGCATCTTCAAAAATGGTGCTGGTCTAACTGGCTGTCTGTATGTAGAAAAATGAAAATAGACCCATATTTGTCACTTTGCACAAAGCTCAAATCCAAATGAATCAAGGACCTCAACATAAAACTAGATACACTGAATCTAATAGAAGAGAAAGTGGGTAAGAGCCTTGAACTCATTGGCACAGGGGGAAATTTCCTAAACAGAACTCCAATGTCTTATGCTCTAAGATTAAGAATTAATAAATGGGACCTCATGAAACTGAAAAGCTTCTGTAAGGCAAAGGACATAGTCAATAAGACAAATCAGCAACCTACAGATTAGGAAAAAATCTTCACTAACCCCATATCTGATAGAGGACTAATATCCAAAATATATAAAGAACTCAAGAAGCTAACTACCAAAAACCAAACAACCCAATCAAAACATGGAGTATAGAAGTGAGAATTCTCAACAGAGCAGTCTTGAATGGCCGAGAAGCACCTAAAGAAATGTTCAAAGTCCTTAGTGATCAGAGAAATGCAAATCAAAACAACGCTGAGATTCCACCTTACACCAATCAGAATTGCTAAGATCAATACCTCAGGTGAGAACACATGTTGAGGAGGATGTGGAAAAAGAAGAACACTGCTCCATTGCTGGTGGGATTGCAAACTGGTACAACTACTCTAGAAATCAATCTGGAAACTGGAAATATATCTACCTGATGACCCAGCAATACCACTCTTGGGAATATACCCAAAAGATGTCCCACTATGCCATAGTATCACATGTTCTACTGTGTTCAGTGTTGCCTTATTTGTGATAGCCAGAAGCTGGAAACAACCCAGATGTCCCACAACAGAAGAATGGATAAAAAAAAAAATGTGCTTCATTTACACAATGAATCACTACTCAGTTATTAAGAATGAGGATATCCTGAGTTTTGCAGGAAAATGGACGGAACTAGAAAATATCATCCTGAGTGAGGTAACTCAGACCCAAAAGGACATGCACGGTATGTACTCACTACATAGTGGATATTAGCCAAACAAACAAACAAAGTACACAACACACAAGATACAGTCCACAGAACTCAAAAAAGTCAAGTTGAAGGGCTCAAGTGAGGATGCCTTAGTCCCACTTAGGAAGTATAAGAAAGCAATCACAGGTGGGGAGGGAGAGAAGGACCTTGGAGGGAAAGTGGAAGTGGGGGAATGGGGGAAAGAGGGGAACCTGGTCTGGTATTGTGCGAGGGAAAAGGAATGAAGCCCTGAGGGTCAGCAGAAAGAATGGAAAAGACAACCTCGGGAAGTAGGAGGTTGTGAGCACCCTCCAGAATACACCAGAGACCTGGGAGGTGAGAGACTCTCAGGACTCAAAGGGCGGGATCTTAAACGAAATGCCCTAGAGTAGGGAGAGGGAACTTTTAGAGCCAACCTCCAACAAGGCATCAAATGAGGGAGAGGTTGACATCCCACAGTCAAAACTCTGACCCATAATTGCTCCTGCCTGAAAGAACTACAAGGATGGAAATGGAGAGAAGCCTGAGGAAAAGAAGGTCCAGTGACAGGCTCAAAGTGGGACCCAGCTCAAGGGGAGGTCCCAAGGCCTGACACTATTACTGAAGCTACGGAGTAATCACAAAAAAATGACTTAACATGACCTCACTCCGGAAGATCCAACCAATAGCTGAAAAAGTCACATGCAGATATTTGCACCCAACAAATGAACAGAAGATGCTGACCCCTGTGGTTGAATTAGGAAAAGCCAGAAAGAAGCTAGGAGGAGGAGGGTGACCCTATAGGAGGACAAGCAGTCTCAATTAATCAGGACCACTGAGGTCTATCAAATACTAGACCACCAACCAGCCATCATATACCAACTGATATGAGCCTCCAACACGCATACAGCAGAAGACTGCCAGGTCTGTGTTCAATCAGAGATGATGCACCCAACCCTCAAGAGACTAGAGGCCCCAGGGAGTTTAGAGATCAGGTGTAGTGTGGTGTGGGTGTGGGGAAATCCTCATGGAGACAGGATGTGGGGAGGAGGTATGAGGTGTGTAACAGTCGGAGGGTTAATAGGGGGGAAAGAATAAAATCTGAAGTGTGAAAAGGTAATTTAAGAAACAAGGCATGACCTTCAAGGAAAAGCCAACTAAACAAAGATATTAATAGCTTTTAAAAAAGTCTCTACTCTCTTATTACAATGAATTTTTTCATATCTGCATAGAGTCCTTTTGTTTAAAATCAGTACATTCTAGTTTTTATTCATTTTACTTTCTATGCCTTGATCTAAGACTAACTTTGCTCAAAGCACATTAATTGCCTAGATTTGATTCTGAAGATTAATTCAAATGACCACATAGCTTCAACCTGGAATATAATTTGTCAGTTTAATTAATTCCTTTAGTCTAGACCTATACTACACTAAATAAATACTAGTGAACTAAGCAATTAATTCATGTTCCAAGAGTGACTTATTGACATGTAAAGAGTAGCTTAGAAACCAGGAGATTTAGAGTCAATAAAATATTTGCTCTCTTTTCTATACTAATACTTCTAATGCAAATCACATTGGGACATTGTACATACACATGGTCTGAATCAGTAGAGCTGAGTCAGGGGGGCTGAGATTCTGCATTAAGATCGAAGATGCTGATGGGGCCAGATTTGCCATGTGTTAGACAGACAAAGTTTACTTAAAGGAGTTTTTATATTCACAATGTTTACTTATTAATAGTATTGGTATTTTTCAGTTATCTATTCTGATAATTATATCGTATCAAAATGAAAAAAATATATACTCTATATTTCATAAGATTTTTTGGTTGCTTTACCCCTTAAATTATTCTTCCTAAATAGAATATTATTTAAAAGAAATTACTGCCTATATGTAAAAATCTCACCTTCTGTTTTAAGGTGTTCTATATTGTAGCGGTTGATATGCTAGCTATTTAATAAATGTTTACCAAATGGTGAAGTAATTATTTTATTCAAATACACATGTTTTGACTTAACCCTCACTTTTTTGCTTTAGGTTGAAACATATTGGAACCTAGTAATTTCTAACTTCCACCATTTACTGTATAAGTGCCCTTTGACTACAGTGTCCTTCCTGACTCTTACTCATTCATGCATCCAGAAATAATGGTATTGTTATGGTCATTTAGATATTCTCCTTTAATCTACAGCTACTTTGGTCCTCATGAGTATACTCTCATTTAGGAGAGTTACTAACAGAATATTTTATTTTGAGAAATTTTCATCCTTTTGCACACAAAGTAACGTTCTGAAACCCCTATGAGTCAAGATTATTGATTTTAGTAAAAAAACAAACAAATAAAACCAGACTGTTTGCTTAAGAGAAAATTGTTTATTATAAAAATTTAAATAAAACACAAGACCTGAGAAAGAGGTAAAGAGGAATATTTCAGCCATAGAAGATAACAGGCCTACAATTGTTCTCTTTGCTTTGCTAACACAGTAAAGTATAGAATTGCCAGATGTGCTTCTCTCAGGGCATTACATCAATGAAAGGGTAACAATAGTTACAGTGTTCCCACTAAGTCTACTGCCAGTTGGGAAGAGCTGAATATGTTATCAAGATGATAACAGAATTAGAAAGAATGTTTCACATTGTATCAAAGGAATGCAAGTTGCCTTTGTCTTTAGCATAGAAAGAGCCTAAGATGGTGGTCTAACCTTGTCACTGCTGTCAGATTATCTAAAGTCTCCTCTCCACACTCATATGGATCTGACTTAAAATACTTTATTTCTGTCAGTTTCTTGCCTCCTAATACGACACTTTCTGTGATGGAAGAGCATGAAGAGGAACAGACATGAGTTCAACAATGAGATGCCACAATCCACTCACTTTGCAAAAAAAGGCTATTTCACATAAATAGTCTGCTTTCATATTAATATTTTCATATATAAATCATAAGATAGCTTATTATTTTTGAGAAATAGAGTTGATTCAGTGATTAATTGGCAGGAGCTATTCACGGGCAGGTATCACTAAAGCCTGAAGGAATTTTGAAGGAGAATTAAATGATGAAATATTTGAGAAATATTTGAGAAATAGCTGAAGTATCAATCAAATTATATTTTAATAATTTAAAGGGTGAGATTTTCAATCTCATGTCTTGTAAGCTTGCCAAATTTGAAGTTAAGGGCAAGTTTCATGTAACACTCCCTCACTTCCCATACCAGCCATAATCTTAGCAGTATCTAAGCTGCCCTGGTTTATGTCACATTATATAAAAATTCAGAAGACCCACTTCATCCTCAGGCTTCATAGTTATCTCAAGATGATAGAACTCGAGAAAATGTTATCCTTATGGCTACAATTTTCCTATTTCAAGAAGATATGCAATAGAACCAACCAAAAAGAGAGATGGGTAAGGTCAGAGAAGATTCTGTAAATGATACTGTCATCTCTTCAGGAAGAGTACCTTCTTAGTGTGTAAGAGTGTAACCTAGGAAGCTGACCCACACTTTGGAAGCAGAGGTTTAGGGGATGGTTCACTGTGCTTACCACTGATTGAATTACTTGTTGTCCAGCTCTCTTCCTCTCCCTAGAGGGTTAACTTATATTGAATGATTGAAACTCTTGAATTCGTCTTTCTGTAGTGCTTAGCTCTCCATCACAAACACTAGGTATGTTAGTGTCAACTATGGTGGAACTAGCATATATCACCATAAAGGCCACCATAAAGGATAAAGGAAGGTCAGTCCATTGGAAATTCTCAGATTTTGCAGACTACTTTCCAGGAACATAGTCAAATGCCAACTGATTCTTTTATTACATATATGTATGTCTGTTTTAGTATTGCATATATATCCATGAGGTAAGGTATATCTCTGAGGTTCTACAAGAGAAAAGAATTCTATTAGGATCTCTGAGGTTTCTACAAATAGTATATATCAACTACTAATCCAAATAGTCTACATCTTTCAATAATAGAGGTAAGCTGCCACAATAACCATAAAATATCATTGTATATGTAAATGAAGGAAGTGGTGTTTGTTTTAGTTTATTTTTCTGCAAAATAAGTAGATGAGTGAGAAATAATATTCTGGTTTTTAATATTTGGATGTGGGGCAAATGAAGACAGACTAAAATAACTTTATGAAGAAGAGATATCTAGAAATCATTATCAGTCATCTAAGACAATAAAGACTTGTTCATATGAGGTTTACTTGTTGTATGGTAGAAAATCTTCCATTCTAAATCCTTTGATGCTGTAAAGATACAGAATGAGTTTACTGAGAACAAATATTTCATTCTTTTAAACGTTGAAGTAATATTTTTAATTAAATCTCAAGAGTCATTTTGTTACAGTGTGAGAGAAAAACAAAGGGAAGGAGAACTATAAATCTTGGCAGCTGGAAGAAAGAAAGATATGGTGAAGAGAGGAGCAAATGATGCCTTTTAAATGTTGGGCGTGGATCTTGTCTAGCAGCTGTGTGACAGAAGAGGAGTAAGGTTTTGTAGAAACTATAAGGAAGACAGCGGTATCAAAAAAAATAAATAAATAAAAAAAATAAAAAAAAAAAAAAAACCTACCTGAGACCTTTCACCAGTATCTGAAGGAAAGAAAAAAAACAGAAAAAACAAAAGTTGCACTTTTCTGAATTGGACCATAGAAAAGCCGGCAGGTGTCGTGATAGGGCTTTATACAAAGCTGTGCCACCTGGAAGTTATTCTGTAAGTGGTAATTTTTGTCGTCTTTCAAAACAAATGTTTAATTTCCAAATTACTATTTTAGTATAAATTCTCAATCTGATAGTTATTATGAATTCAGAAAAGATTGCCTATTTTGTTCTAAAGTTACACTGTCACCTAGTGGCTTCTCACATAAAATCAGAGCCCAAAAATTAAGTAATCATTTGTATATTTTATCATCTCACTTATCCAAAATGTGAGATGACTGCTTGTTTTATAATATCCAAAATTTCTCTGATATTTTTAGCTCATATTTGTTTGGATAACATGGCTAATTTATGTCATTTTACTTAAAACATATGCTTTTCTTTGTCATATGTTAGTATGAGAAAGAATATACAATAAAAATGATTTGGGTTTCAGTAGATTAAATAGCAAATTTGCTGCATTTTTTTCTGATTTTCAAGAGGAATTTCATTAATTAATTCTGACTATATAAATAAAGTATCCCATTTGTCTCATAAATATGCAGTTAATATGAAACTAGAAACATTTCCCAAAATGAGTAAAGATCCCTTACATACTTAGCATATAATTACTTCTTTATTGATATCATGATTATTAACATTACCTAAGAATCAGGAATGAGTTTTGATATAACTTATGATGTTATGTTATTTATATCCTGTTTATTACAGAGGATCACCCCAAGCAAAATTGGGAAGTCAATAAAGCTTTGCTGGTTGTTAAGTCTTTGAATCCAATCATGATTTTTGCTTTTTTTTTAAATCAAAGTTTCATGTACAATATAGCTATAGTTTCTTTTGTGCCAATTCCCCTTGCACCTTTCTTTTGCAATCCCAGGCATAAGGAAGAGGACTTCATCCTGTGTTTCATCCCCTGTGGGAGAAATTAGATAGATGGCTACTTTAAATGAACAGCCATTAGTGGGATGCTTGAAGGCACACAGGACATGAGACTTTTGAAAAATATAGCACATCTCTATACTTGGTCAGCTAGTACTAATCAAGCACTAACTATAACAACCAGGGTTCATCCAAGGTTAGTTTTTGTTACCTAGAAAAATTACAGTCATTGGATTGCTATTGTTTAGTGATTTCTGCTTCTGTTTCTGTGAGAGAATCCTATATGTCAGTCTTTAAAAAGAAAAAAAGCTATAAAACTCAATTGGAATAATGAAGACTCTTTTGAGACTTTTAATATACAAACTATTAAAGTGTTCTCTTGTTAAATGGGAGACCTAGACTCAGAAAATAAATAAAATTAGTGACTTTCTACAAGTATATTAAGCCCTCTATAACTTTTGATATTTTTTACCATTTTCACAAGAAAAGTTTATATCTTTTCAATTCTACTCAAACAGCAAATCTTATACCCCATCTATAACATCACATAGAAGTCTTTATTCTTTCTATGTTTAGAACAAGAAGCCATGGACTAAAAACCTTCATGGACTGAAGGTTTTTAGTATTTAATATTTGGTATTTTAAAGTAGGTTATAAAACTTCAGGGTTTACTGAAATTGGAGTGTATCTTATTACAGTCAAACACAAATCAACTTTAAAAATAGAAAACCAGGACATATACCTACACTTGCTGTAATATTTGTAAAAATCAATTCATCTGCAGAGTTGATGCCTAAGAATTCCATGCACTGGTATACATTTTTCTTATAATAAGAAGGAAACTCTTTTGTGTAACTAAACAACTAAGAAAATATCAACAGCTGATAAAGAATAAACAGCAAGACCCATGGGCTCTATTTATTGACAATAATTATGTTTTTATGTCTTATAACACCGTAGTAAACTTCAAAATTGTGGATAGTTTGATAAACACAACATGAAGTCATATGAAGTCCTTGGTTTTCATGTTCTACAAAATCAAAGACATAACACATGTCCAATTAACTCTGTTGTTAGTTAAATATAGGAAGAGAGAGATAATGTTTTAGTATTTGAAAATCTTTTCTTGGTAAAAATATTGCTCACTATGTAATAAGTACATAGTGTGTGTGTATATGCGTATGTAGTACCAGTATTAAAGTGTAATTAATGGTGAATGACATTTTGATAGAAATTTAAGAGATCCATTTAAATTTAATATTTTAACTCATATGTTCAGATTTCACAGACAGATGTTCAAAATAAGAGAAGTTCTCCTTGGTCCCTTAAGATATATATTTCCAGAAGATCTCATAGATAATATAAAATATCAATCTTGTACAACAGATTGCTCAGTTGTTCTGGGTTTAGGGTGAAAATCAAAATCTTTTCAGAGTTACCATTTCTTTAAAATCAGTCCTACAAACCAGTCTGGAGAAATGTTTACTTTTCTCAGATCAAACAAAATGACATATCTATTGAGTTATTATGATAAAAGAATATTTTTCACTTGAGAAACTTGAACCATGATTATTCTTTAAGAATAATCCTCTTAAAGATATATCATCTCCCATTGTAATTCTAATAGAAGTGTCTCATGGGATTATTTTAGGAGGCTTATAGGTGCCCTAACTACGGGCATAAGGGAAAATGCAAGGGAGAGAAATCAGTAGTCTGTTTGCTTATAGGCTAATGATATTTTTTCCTGAGAAAAGGCACCTGTTGCAATGAATGTTTACTCCTGAACATGCTTTGTAAAATCTCATAAATGTAGAAAAATATTAAACTGTTACAAGTTCTACAAAGAAAATGATCTATACTGATTTTATTTGACATATATGCTATAATTATAGCATAATTGTAATATGTAAACATGTATGCCTACATACATATATATTACATATATAAACACAAAGAGATGCGTGCAACGTACCACATATACTGTTACTACTAAAAATTACAAATGAATATAGTGTTTACATTCTAGATCTTACAGGGCAGATGGTATTTTCAGGATCATGATTATGACTAATACTAGAAAAGCTTTAATCTCTGAGCACTTAGGGGTCAAAATTCCCTAGTTTTATTTACAGAAAGATTTTTAAATTTCTTTTCTATTATTATTAATTATTTTATTTATTTATATCCCAAATGTTGTCCCCTCTACCAGCTTCCCCTCTCATTTCTTCCCCCATCCAAATTTGCCTCTGAGAGTGTGCCCACCCCTTGTGATCTCCCTTCTCTCGGTCATCAAGTCATCACAAAATTAGGTACATCCTCTCCCACTGAGGCCAAATAAGGCAGTCCTCTGCTACATATGTACCAGCAGTATCAGACCAGTCCAGTTTGCTCTTTGATTAATGCCTTAGTCTCTGGGAGCTCCCAGGGTTCCAGGTTAGTTGACACTGTTGATCTTCACTGTTCATCTTCCTGTGGGGTTGCCATCCCTTCATTTCCTTCAATCCTTTCCCTAACTCTTCCACTGAGGTCCCCAACCTCAGTCCAATGGTTGGCACAATATGGCATCAGTAATAGTGTCTAGATTTTGTGTTTTCCCATGAGATGGATCAAAAGTTGGGCAGGTCACTGGTCAGCCACTCCTTCAGTAACTACTCCATTTTGTCCCTGCATATTTTTTTAAAGACAGTACCAATTTCAGTTCGAAATTTTTGAAGGTGGGTTGGTGTCCCAGTCCCTCCACTGGAAGCCCTGCCTAAGTACTGGAGGTGGTCACTTCATGTTCCATATCCCCACTGTTGGGCATTTTGTCTAAGGTCATCCACTTTGAGTCCTGGGATCCTCCCCCATCCCAGCTCTCTGCATCTTTCTAGAAGTTCCCCCACCCCCTATACCCAGCAGCTGCATATTTCCATTTATTCTCCTGGACCTCTGGAATTCTTTCCTGTCCCCACCCACCTGATCCTGCCCCACTTTCCACCTCCCAGTCCCCTCTTTCACCAAATTCTCTCCCTCCCTCTGCCTCCCATGATTATTTTGTTCCCCTTTTTAGGTGGGATTGAAATATCCTCGCTAGGGCCTCCCTTCTTTTTAAACTTCTTAAGGTTTGTGGGGGTATATCATAAGTATTCTGTACTTTTTAGCTAATATCCACTTATCAATGAGTACATACCATGCATGTCCTTTTATGAAGAAAGTTGACTACTCCTCCATAGCTGGTGGGATTGCAAACTGGTACAACCAATCTGAAAATCAATATGGCGGTTCCTCAGAAAAATGGAAATAATTGTACCCGAAGACCCAGCTATAGATAACTCTGGAGCATATACTTAAAAGGTGATACACCATACCACAAGGACATGTGCTCCACTATGCCCATAGCATCTTTATTGGTAGTAGCCAGAAACTGGAAACAATCTATATGTCACTCAACTGAAGAATGGACACAGAAAATGTGTTTCATTTTCACAATGGAATAATATCCAGTTATTAACAAGGACATCATGAATTTTGTAGGCAAATGGATGAAACTAGAAAAAAAATCATCACTATAAAGTAGCCCAGAGCTGAAAGAATTCAATATGGAAATTTTTGAGCTAAGTACTACAAACATCACTGGCAGATGAAGGAAGAAACAATAAAGTATTGTGAAAATGGAGACTGTTGGAAGCAGTTGTCATCCCTGGGACTGAGGAAAGAAGTAAGATGCAAAAAAATGTTAAAACATTGATCTTCAATAAAGAACATGTGGATGCCGAAATCTGAATGCTACAAAGTGATGCA
>JADRCC010556309.1:0-12408 GCA_019843855.1 Hylomyscus alleni | reverse complement strand
CTACAGAACCTTGTGCAATCACTTTTCCATGGCATGGGATTTTATTTCTTATGTCCCATTCATGTTTCCACTGATTTTTAAAACATTCCTTTTAAAAGATTTTAAAATATTCAAGTATTCATCTACTTCTGACTTTAAAATAATAGGTACAACTCATTTTTCTTTGCAATTGTTTCTCTATATTAGTTTTTATTATAGACAGGATACTTCTTTCTTGTGTAGTTTTTCTACATCATCAAATGTTAAGTATAATTCTGGATTCTGTTCATTACATGTATTCATTCACTTCCTGATATATTTACATATTACCCAGTGCATCTTTGGTAACACAATTTCCACTAGTTACAATGACAAAACTTCGTGGTGGCTAATACCAAAGTCATCCAGCCACTAGTTTCAGAACCCAGCACCTTTAAACTTCCAGTTTCAGAAACTGAGAGATTCTTTTTTTTTCCCAGATAGTATATAAACAAGTTACTTTGTAAAGATAAAAAGGAAATGACAATAGTTTCAGTACAAATTAGCAATCATGATTCAAAACATTGATCACACATAAGCTTCAGAAAAGAATGTACAATAAAAAAATCAATGTATTAGAATTAAGTATATGGCTGAGGCAACTATCAGAAGAGAACAGCATGAAGGATCTGGGAAACTGTACAAATTCTACTACCAGTCTTCTTTATACTAGCTTAACAATTATTAATACCCCACCACCTACTTATAGGAAATGCATTTTCAATGATCTGAGACTGTGTGTTTAAGGATCATCTACTAAATATTAAACTTCATTTTGACTACATTTTAAATAAGAGTTTACTACACGACCTTTGGCAGTCAGCATAAGATTAGTTACTCTTGACTTGAGAGAACTGAAAGACTTGGGGAAATAACATTTGATAAAGGAGTTCAAGTGTTTTCAGATTGTTTGGCTGGAAACTTTATGGATGATGTAATGGTCCCATGTTAGTTCTGATTTCTGGACAGAAACAAAAGTGTCAGTTCAGAAAAAAATGTAGCCAAGGGAAAAAATGTAGCAACAGCTGGGGGAGAAGGAAAAGTACAACCTTCCTCACAATGACCTGCTTCATGACTGCCAAATTTAACTCCAAATACATGACCTTATGAACGGAAGTTACCTGAGAATTTAAGCATCACTAAAAGTACAAAGTGACAACTATATCATACCAACTGCAGATAAAAAAGTTCAATACAAAGTTAATTTATTTCAAAATCAATTTTATAATTAACATGTAACAGGATCAGGATATCTTCAATGTTGTTAGAGTTGATATTTTCGTGAACATGGCATCTGAAACAAATTGAAGTCTATCTTATTTGTTGCAGTTCATATTCACATGTAGCACAATGTATGTTAAAGAAGTCTTCACTAGTCAACACTTACTCAACTATTTGCTGAGAGTCTGCTTTGGGGTAGCAAACACAGGAGACCCAATGCCTTAGGTCAGTGATTTGTGTTCTATTTGAATAAGAAAGTCAATAAATACATAAACAAATAATGAAAAACAAAATGTGAGTTAATGGTAGTAATCAACACGCAGCATAGCTCTCAGGGTTGGGAAGCTGCATGGCTGGGGAGGCTCCTAAAATCATGATAGACACAAAACTGCTACGACATGAAGGAAAGGAAGATCTTTGAACATCTAAGGAAAGTCAACATCTGCTATCATATTAAAATCCTCTGCTACATTTTTGGGAATGTGAACTAGTTTCTTGTAGAAGCACTAGTGCAGGGGTTTTAAACTTGTAATTTAGTGACCCTTTTGGGAGTGGCCTATCAGATATCCTGCATATCTACGTTGCTATTCATAACAGTAGCAAAATTATAGTTACTAATTCATAGCAAGATACTTTGATGACTGATGGTTACCCCAACATGAGGAACTGTACTAAAGGGCCCTGACACTAGGAAGCTTGAGAATCACTGTGCTAGGGAAAACTTAGCTTGTGATACTTTAGAAACTAGAAGTGGTGGAGAATAGCCAGATGTTGCCTATCATCTGATATTCTAAAAGCAAACAACAACTTTCTAAGTGTAAAAGTCCTCATTTCCTGCATCATTGTAGTAAGTTTGGGTGTATATCCACTGCCTCTCCAAACCTCATTCTTAAAACACTATGGATCTTAATAACTTCTTTATCATCTTAGATACAGGTGTTAACCTCTTAAAACCATCACTGACTTTGAAATTTTAAGTTATTTGTATAAGCAGATTCTTTTCTACTTTTCTTATCTAAATGAACTACTTTTTATTCAGAGTGAAATTTTTCTTCATAATTAGGGAGGGCTGGTGAGATAACACTTCACTATGAGCCCAGATTGGCCTCAAATTTCCAATTCTTCTGCCTCAAACCCCCTAGGTCCTGGCATCATGGACATACACTAATTTTGTATGTTTAATTTATTTGCTTTTACCACTGCTGTATGTGTGTGTGTGTAGGGGGGGTTTACATTCCAATCTTCTTTAAAAATCAGTGGAAACATGAAAGGGGGCTATAAGAAATAACTGGCAATTCATTTACATATTCCTAAGAAAGTTTACATGCAGTAGATACTACTTCTTAATTTAGTCAATTCTTTCCTCCAGTGATAGAAAGTTGTTACATAATTGATTTGCACAAAAGGCAAAAAAAAATTGCAGTGCTGATAGGAGAGCTTTGCAATTATTTTAAGTACAAGTATGTATTTAAAGTGATATGTGTAATCTGTGTGGTATTGTATGAATAAATTATAGTTGGTAGATGTGTTAAATTTCTTGGGAGGTTGGCAGATCAATTTAACAGAGGAAACAGTAATTTTTTAAATAGGTATGTATTAACTGGCATAGTGATTTCTAAAATGGAATGACTTTCTTTCTCATTATTGAGATGAAAACCCTGGCATCTCTTAAGTATTTGCAATCAAATGTGATACATGTGTGTGGAGAGGAGTTTGAATTAAGCACTGACATTTTGAGGTATAATGTGACAGGGTGGTTTATTTTGTTATCAGGGATTGGATAAATTGCAGTTTAGCATGAATAGATCCTATAAACATTTATAAATGAGCTGTGGATAAAAGTACTGCTTAGGGAGTTTTGTATTTCTGTATATTAATTGCCTGTGTTGTCAAGGGTGACTGATGCATTATAATTCAGACTCCAAATGTCCTTCAAAGGAGCAGCCTGGATATAGATTTAAATTCTTATAAAGGAATAGCTCTGGAAACTCTACTTTTCACTGAAGTACCCAGGAAGAGCAATCATTACCTCTTTAATGATTATTTTTTTTTTCAAGTTGAACTTAAGAAGCTTAACTCTGCATTTAGAAGACATTTGATGAAAATTTGAGTTTATACTAATTTTAGGGATAAAACAGAAAATATTACAGAGCCTATAAAATCACTTCATTAAAGTCAAGGATTAGTAATAAAACAAACACGACAAAGTGCTTGTTCTTAACAACAATGGACTTGATTTAGGATGTGTGGAGGTTAGCACTTTGCTGTCAGTGGTTTAATCTGTGCTATTCAAAAAAGAATAATATACATAATAAACTCTAACAAATCTTGCCTGATAGTTTTACTTATATAATTATTTTACAAGTTCTCTAATATTCAGAAATCCTGATTTTAAAAGTATTTTTAAATATTTTTGATAATTTCTCTTTGAATGCTTTTATAGTTTCATTTTCGTTTCTGATCAAAATCAAGGCATGCTAAAAATAACAAATGTGACTAATTCTCAATTACCTGCAATAAAGAGAAGTTGAAAATAGTAAACCAGTATGATGAACTAAATTACATCCACTGATAGCTTTAAAAATGCAATTTTAACCACTACTTTCAACCTCCTGCTTATTAATAAATAAAATTAGCTTTCCCTGTTTCATTTCCTGTTTCTTAATATGTCTCTGAAGGATCCACTCTAATATTTGTAATGAAATAGTATCAGATACATATAGTAAAAACAGACTATATAAAATTTCATATAAATACTATACTAAAAAGCTAATTAAAATATCATGAGTTGATTCTGGTGCTTTTTTGTGTTTTTTTCTTTGTTGTTGTTGTTTTTATTGAACAATCTATTATTATTCTTTTACCTCTACCTCATGGCATAAAATATTTGTAATAAGAATGGTCACAGTCAATAGCTACGGTATTATTTATAGACCATTTGAAGTCACTTTTAGACTTGAAAAATATTGTGTGCTCTGAAATAATAGGCTTTAAGTCATCACAAAGTAATTTTAAAAATATATCCTTGTCTTTCATAAGAGCTTTAGGACATGCATAAGACATCATAGTGAACTCACAAAACACCCAAGACATTCGAGAGGCTCACTCTTTGACATAAGCACTTTGTTGGTTTAGGCTTAACACTTCTGGAAGATTTTAATTGGCCAGTTCATCCTGACACATGGGCCTCTGCATTGAGATATTGTCTTCTGTGACTATGTGGGGCTTTGGGCCCCTTACATGGCCAGTTCCAGCCGAGAGTTTCTCCACTGTCAGGGGAAACTGCTTTTCAAAAACCAAGAACAGACTCACATTCTGTTTTCTGAGTATATTCAAATACAGAGTCTCCTGCTCATACTAAAAACATTTAGTGACACAGTAACTCTGAAAAACAATAAGATTCTTCAACTTTTAGAAATGGGATAGCTATATAGTTTGATCATTCCTCTCTGAAGTATTCTTCCAAGGAAGTAAAAACTTATATCCATATAAGCAAGGTCTTTACAGAATCTTTGTACATAAGCTAAACAATGGAAACCTCTTTAACTTCCATCATCAGTACTTGATGAGTAAAAGGTTCTTGGAAGGGATACTCATCAGAATAGGAAGGCATATTCATCAGAATAGAAAGGAATGAGCATGTGACAAGGAATGGGTTTTAAAATGATATTAAATTAATGGGGATATAAAATTCAAATTGATCTTTAACAACAGTAGTTGTCAGGAACAAAACGAATGTGCTGAAAATCAGCAATATATTTTATACTATGAGAAAAACACACAAATCAGATACTATCCATTTCTGTGAAAAGACGATGTGATAAGGCAACTTAGAGAAGGAAGCATATAATTGTGGACTTGCTTTCAGTTTCAGAGGGTTAGTCCATGTTCATCTTGGCAGATGTCATGGTAGCAGATAAGCAGTCATGGCACTCTAGAAGTAGGTATGAACTTGCATTCTAACCTATAGGAAACAAGCAGGAGGAGACACTAGACCTGATGTGGGATTTTGGAACCTCAAAGCTCACCCTCATTGACACACTTTCTCTAACAAGCCTACATTTCCCAATTCTTCCAAAACAGTCCAACCAGGAATCACTAAATATTCGAATACATGAGCCTATCAGGGTCATTATTATTCAAACTTCCACAATTAAATTTGTGGACATTATACTAAAAATTGCCAACTTTTACATGCTGACAAGAACACATGCCAATCAAGAAAACAACTGCTGAGCCAGCCCACAACAGCCAGAGGAAGCTCCTCTCCCAGGACCTCTAATATTCCCAGGATGGTAGGATCAGGGGTGAGGACACAACATTTGTCCCAACACGGGGAGTAACTGGGACCAGCAGAACCCAGGCACACAGGAACTCCACCAGACCAGTAGTACAGGTTCCTTCAGGTCTGTCCGGGCCAATGCCCTGAGCAGAACTTGGGTGCAAATTCCAGAGCGGATCCCATAATATCCAGAGGAAGCTCTACTTCCAGGCACTCTAACCTGACCAGGATCACAGGATCAAAGAATCACAGAATCACAGATACAGCTTGACTCTGAGGAGTTCTGACACAACCAGGATCACAGGAAGGACAGGTTCCAGTCAGATTTAGCAAGGGCAGGTAGCACTAGAAATAACCACATGGAGCAGGGCAAGCATAAGAATATAAGCAACAAAAACCTAGGTTACTTGGCGTCATCAGAACCCAATTCTCCCACCATACCAAGTTCTAGACATACCACCACACCGGAAAAGCAAGATTCATATGATGATAATACAGGACTTTAAGAAAGACATGAAGAGAAAACACAAAAATCCCTTAAAGAACTACAGGAAAACACAATCAAACAGGTAAAGGAAATGAATAAAACCATCCAGAATCTAAAAATGGAACTAAAAACAATAAAGAAATCACAAAGAGAAACAACCCTGGAGTTAGAAACCCTAGGAAAGATTTCAGAAGTCATGGATGAAAGCATCACCAACAGAATACAAGAGATATAATAGAAAATCTCAGGTGCAGAAGATACATTAGAAACATTGGTACACTAGTCAAAGAAAAATGCAAAAAGCAAAAAGCTCCTAACCCAAAACATCCAGGAAATCCAGGACACAATGAGAAGACCAAACCTAAGGATAATAGGTATAGAAAAGAGTGAAGATTCCTAACTTAAAGAACCAGTAAATATCTTCAACAAAATTATAGAAGAAAATGTCCCTAACTTAAAGAAAGTGATGCCTGTGAACATACAAGAAGCCCACAGAACTCCAAATAGACTGGACCAGAAAAGAAATTCCTCCTGTCACACAATAATCAAAATACCAAATGCATTAAACAAAGAAAGAATTTTAAAAGCAGTAAGGAAAAAAAATCAAGTAACATATAAATCCAGACCTATTAGAATTACGGCAGACTTCTCACCAGGGATTCTGAAAGCTAGAAGATCCTGGGCAGATGTCATACAGAGCCTAAGAGAACACAAATGCCAGTCCAGGCTACTATACACTGCAAAACTCTCAACTACCATAGATGGAGAAAACAAGATATTCCATGACAAAACCAAATTTACACAATATCTTTCCACAAATCCAGCCCTACAAAAGATAATAGATGGAAAACACCAACATAAGGAGCAAAGCTACACCCTAGAAGAAGCAAGAAAGTAATCTTTCAACAAACCCACACAAACATATTGCCACCTCTAACAACAAAAATAACAGGAAGTAGCAATTACTTTTCCTTAATATATCTTAATATGAAAATTAATATTACCAACATATCCTAATTGATTGAAATTCAAAAATATGTGGAATTAGAAATTTGTTGACTGTCATCCAGTGGTTTCTCTAATTTCATAATTGGAAAAATAGGTCCATTATTGTACAATCCATGTACCCTTTCTGCTTGTTTGTACATGACAGTGTCTTGCTGTGTACCACATAATGGTCTTGAAATCATGCTTCTACCATCTCAGCCTCTCTATTAGTAGGATTGTTTATTTGATGTTTTTACACTATACTATGGTTTTCAGAACAGCTTACATATTTCAAAAGTATTTATACAACAAAAAAAAATGTAGACAACTAATTTGGGAGAACAACAAAGAGTGAGACCGAATGCTTTGCTTGATATTATTAATTATTGTATCAATTTGAAGAAGAGGACTTTATAAATTACTCCTTTTCTGAGATGACACTTTTCAAAATCATCACAGCCAATGAACCAGTTTCTTACCCTCACCTAATGTCTGTGCCACACTCCAGGAAGAACCATTGTTCATTGAAACAGTTGGTGAATGACTTCATGGATAGACCATCTTAATACACACACTATTCCTTAAATGAATGTATCTTGTTCCCTGTGGGTTGAGAATGAAGATAACCCCTCAAGTTAAATAGCTTTGACCATTGCAGGAAATCTGTACCCAAAAATCATGCCTACAGTTCATTCCTTGGTGGAGCAGAAGTGTCAAAATTTAACTTAGGTACTATGGAGGTAAAGTCCTTTGGTGATGTGAGGATCATTGAAGTACAACCTTATTACAATGAACTCCAGTGTCTAAAAATTGTTCTTATTTTGGGTTTATATCACAGTAAGAGCCAAGATTTTAAGCTCTACTAAAAACAAAACAAATGAAAATTCTTTCTTTATTCATGTTCATTTAAAAAACTAATAGTGATATATTATTTTACTCATTTTTATTGTTAAAATATTTTATAAATTTTAAAGAATATAATAAAAAATCCCTGAAATGTATGGCAGGTATTGAAGGAGAGGGGGGTCTCTGGGAGGAGTTGGAGTACAAAAGGGGAAGAAGAATGTGATGTAATCCTGTTTACTTAAAATATGTTTTTAAATGTTAACAATTTCAGATAGATTGAAATTATGTATCCTTTCTCATCACAAGTCAATAAAACTTAAATCAATAAAAAAAGAAAGAAATCAACAGCCATCAGATGTCAATAGCTCTTCTGCTAATGGTAGGAATTTGTACTCACTTCCTCCTTTCCACGCTTCAGTCTTTCATTGAGTCTGCAAAGCACTGTTTTGTTGAAGTCATTCAGCATCTTTGGCATTTACAATCTTTCTCCTCCTCTTCTGTGATGATTCTGTGCTGTAATGGATAAAGCGTGATATAAATGTTACATTTAGGGATATGCACTCCGAATTCTTCCGTTCTCTGTTCAGTGACCAATTATGGTATTTAACGCTAGTTACCATTTACTACAAATAGAAGAATATCAGATGAGGGTTGAGTGATAAGCTGACATATGAGTACTGTAATAAGTCATTAGGCTTTGGTTCATTGATATGTTCCTTTAGTGGAATAAAATTAGTAGGTTTTTCTAATAGGGGTCATGACCTATGTAGCCACAGGTACTTGAACTCAGGTATGTTTTCCATCTCAAGACTAAATACAATCAGAGTTAGTTGTTCCCACAACATCTGTGCCACTATTGAATCAGTGGGCATTTTTTGTAAGGCATCACTTTATTATAGCTAACAAGCTTCTCATTTGTGTTATATTAATAATTACTTTTCTCCTCTAATAGTATGCCTAGCAGCTTCTAGTACTGTGCATACTATTAGAGGATAGATAAAAGTAGTACTATGGAAGTAGTTCTAGTATATACTGTGTACTATGTAATATGTAGTAAGTATTATGTAATATATACTATGTATTATGTACTGTGTACTATGTATTATGTACTATTAACTAGTATGATGAAAGCTAGCCAATTGAGATGAAGCTTTCAGATGCATACCATCTTGATTTCATCAGGTTATATGATTCAAATATGTGATGTATACAGCAATAGGGACTTACCATCAAGTTCTGGAGAGTCTATAGTTGTAACACCATTGTCTAAGAATTTAGAAAAAGTTACTTGGGGATTTTATTTGTTAGTATATCTTATATATTTGAGGTATTTTTTCCTCCTTACGAGGAAAAATGTTTTGCATAGTTATATATTTTAGAACTTTTCAACAGTAGTAGATTGTGGGTTTTTCAAGATGCTTTAATGTTATTGATTCTTTCTCATATCCCCTCTTCAGCTTGTACTTCCATCTCCCAAATATCTAATCCTTCTTATCTTAAACACACACACACACACACACACACACACACACGCAAACACAAACACATGTACACACATACACACCCACATAAACATACACATACATACAAAACAGTGCTCTCAGAAGGCACTGAATACTAATGTAAAGATGAATATAATAAAAACACATGCTCAGAAATTCCCATGTGCAAATCATCTAAGTGATCACATCATTTGTAGTGATTATGACATCTTCCACTGTGTTGCATTGAGTGTGTAGCCCATGCAGTTACTGAGGAGCCCTGCTTAGTGAGCTGTTTTTCTTCTGTGGTTTCAATGATCGTAAGAGTTCTTAAACAAGTGGCTTCTCACTGTCCTTCATTGCTGTGAAAAGCAATTGATATAGCTACTTCTATCCTAAATCTTAAAATCTTTATGAAAACAGTTAAGAGACTGTCATGATTAAATCCAGAAATACCAACTTTTAATGAGAAACTGCAACATGTTAAATATTCTTCATAGATTTTGTTGTTGTTTATAAGAGAATAAATTATACAGTGTTTTCTTAATAAGTCTTAGTAGTTACAGACCACTTCAAAGAATTATTAGAGATTTGAATGATGTACATGTTACTTGCTAGGGGGTACAGAGACAAACACATGAAACTGTCTTCCCCAGATGTTTCTGTGCTGTAATTACTCAAACAGCTATGTACTGTACTATAATTCCCAAGTAGAGAAGCAGAAACAGAGAGTTATTGTAAGACTACTGACATTATTCAGTCTCCTCTACCCACTTGGTTTTATCCACAGGCATAAAGAATATCAATAAACTGATCATGTACTATCAACAAAAGAAACTGATTAATAATGTATCTCTAGATATCTTGCTCAGATCTCTGTGAAGCAAAAGCTTATTTTTTCTTCTTCTCTCTCTTTAAAAGAGTCTGTTTGCATATTACTGAGTATAGGCCAAGGAAAAGCCATCGCTTTAGCTACAGTGAAACAGACAAAGACAATGACAAGTTTTGGGTCACTTGCTTGATGTTTTAAGCTAGATCCATCTTCCTTTTAGGACTTATATATTTTACAAAAAATGTAAAACTTTACTGAGTTATAAAGCTTTCCCCACCACAGAAAAAAAAATTAAAGAATGAAAATTCAGAAGCTGGAAGCAAAATGAAGCAAATAAGTTATTCCTATTAATAACAACTAATTGGATTTGCCATAAGGTTATGAATACATTAACTTAAACCATACTTCATGTGTTAGTTCATAAGTAAATTGTTTTCATTATTGGAGAAACTATGATTAATAAATTGTATAATTTTCAAACAGAATGTGTCCTGACAAGTTTTGTGGTATGTGGTATCACACAGCAATGTATCAACAAACACATATTATTATGTGAGAATAGTGCCAAAGTTCAAGGATGAAAAAACAATGTTATTCTATAAGCTAAATACTGACAACTAATTGTTTCAGTGTTTAATGCATAAAAGTAGCTGTCAGTAGTAAAAGTAAATCTAGTCGTCATCATATTATAGTAGCATCTATGAGCTTGTTAGTTACTCCTGGTCTAAATCTAGTCGTCATCATATTATAGTAGCATCTATGAACTTGTTAGTTACTTGTGGTCTAGGGATAATGTGACCTGATTTTTGGCTAGTTATCTTGCAGGAGAGTCACTCTTTAATCTGTACTGTGTTAGCTTAGAAACAAGACAATATAAAGAAAATGAAGATAAACAGTTAGTAGACTAACTTGGGATTTACAAACTCGAGGTGTCTTCAGCCAAATCCAGGTGTAGCCTTCACAATTCTACGATCATCGATCTGAGAATATCATAGGCCCATTACACTTTCATATCTTAAGCCTGTCTGATCAATAGTTCTGTAAATTCATAATGTCTCATATTTTCAACTAAGAACCCTAATTTAAGTTACACTTGGCCACACTACAAAACTTTACTGTTAAAGTGACTTCCAGCTTTGTACTTAGGTTTTGCTTCTCACTTTGTCTTCTCTCCCTTATTTGTATTATGTCAATATTTATCCTTTTATCTTACAGTCTTGGAGTAGAATCACACATTCAAAGACAGAAAATAAAACATGAAGGAAATACAGTAGAATAAACTATACATCCATCTTAGCCATGAGGCTGTTAAGGAGTCTTTTCGAGCTTTTCAAGATTAGACATTGAGAAAAGAAAAATCAGAATATCAAGTCCCTGGGAAAAGTATTTTTCCACACAACAGCCTGTTTCTACTCAAACTTTAAAGGCAAGATTATCAGTTCCACAAGACCATTGTAGGCAATAGAAAAATGAGGAGAAAATCTTAATAATAGTATATGTAATAAGATTATTTTACATTGTTTGAAGAGGAAGAAAAACTTCAGAAGGTTCTTTCTTCAGTATAATGGTGATTCCATCTTGATTTTTATCTGCAGTTGTTATTTTTCAATCTTGTCACTGCTTAAATGTTGGGTCATATTATTCTTTGTGTATTCTAGAATACTTTGTACTATATCCTTCTTTACTAACAATGGATAAGTAATAGCATGCGCCTCTATCAAATTGTGACAATTAGAAACATGTTCAATACTACTACCTGTCCAACTGAAGAAACATATGTCCTTTTATTGTGAACCCCAGTCCTTTACAATGCTGCCCTACCAAACAACATAGTCTCACCTTAGAATCTTCCAATAACTGCTTCCTCTTCCTGCCATGGCTTTCCTCAAACATCAACCAGAACTCAAATCTAGGAAGCCATCTTTGTAGGTTTTGAAATATTTTTATTTTAAATAATAAGTGATAAAACATCTGTATCTTTATTTTAAATTAGTATTTGCCAAGCATTTATATTGAGTGTATGTTATAAATTCAATTAATTTTATAGAAGAATAGAAAAGTTCCTTCTGTCAAAAGAGTATGAGAATTAAAGAATAAACACAGGTCACTAAAACACATTCCAAAATCAATCATTACCAAAAGTGGCTAGGTGGTATGAAACTCAGAGGATGGAGACTCCCAGGCATATTGCCTAGGTACTCTCTTCATGGCTCTTTAGAAAGTTCTTTGTCCATCCTTGGCCTCATTCTTGAGG
>JADRCC010556308.1:0-10565 GCA_019843855.1 Hylomyscus alleni | reverse complement strand
GTGTGTGTGTGTGTGTGTGTGTGTGTGTGTGTGTGTGTGTGTGTGTGCAGGCATGTACTCTGAGCACTTACCTATTTGTACCAGCTGCTTGAAGGAGCCTGTGGAGGCCAGAAAAGGTGTTGAATCTCCTGGGCCTAGAGTTACTGAGAGTTACCTTGAGAGTGCTGGAACTAAACTGGAAAGGCTGTGAGCATCTTAGCGGCCAAGCCATCTCTCCAGTCCCTCTATCCACTTGATTCTTAGCCTCTCACTCCAGAACAGGGGCTTCCTGAGGCCTCCCAACTTTACCAGTTCATTACCCAGATTGTACTGGAATGAAGAAAGATTTCATGATGTAGGTGGGGTGAAGGATAGCTGGACATTGGAAGGTTAATGTTCTTGCCTTAGGTGTGCCTCTGATTTCCTGAGTGACCTTGGCAGAACTCTTGGGGTCACTGGCATAAAGTCTATTGAACAAATTGGGTAAGCACTAACTGATGTCCCACAGTGAAAAAGTGGATCAGAGGGGCGTGGTCCCTAGAGTCTGACCAGGGCAAGAAGAGGCACCACAGAAAGGAGGCAGGTTAGGGCTCCAAAGAGAGCTAGCCCTGGTTCCCACAGCACAGGGTGAAGTTATTGCCTATTGCACTGTGACTAAGAGTATGAGGTGTCCCAACACCCAGAAAGAACTCCTGTCTGACAGCCCAGACCTGCACATTTGCCCATGACGCAGTATGTATGTCTCACACTGTACCCCATAAATAAATATAAATGTCATATCTCCATTAAAATATTTAATGGTTTATAAACTGAAATTCTTCCCATTCTCAACTCTTGTCAGATTGAGTGACTTGCCTGGATTCTTCTGTTCCTGGGGTGCAGGGGTGTGGGGAGTATTTATATCTGTTTGCGTCTTTCGAGTTACCCATTTAAGGGGTAAACTCGCGCCTACCTCTTCTCAAGGTTTGATATTATTCTTGCCCTGGGTACACAGTACCACTTTTGTGAGGCCGTTCAGGGTCCGGAGGCAATGATTTAGGATTTCGGAGTCGTTTCTGGATTCTATCCTCCCACATCCCTGACCTCTCTTCAGTGTTACCAGCTGTCTCCTCCACACGGTGCTGCGACTCTCCAAAGTTGCGTTGCCCATTTCTCTGCTTGGTTGACCTGTCACCTTTCTGCTGAGGGTCCAGAGACAGAGTTACACCCCAGCCTGAAGCCACACGGCATCCTCGACTTAGAGATGGCTGGGGGTGTACGCTCGCTCTGGCTTTTCCTCCACCATCTGGAACCAGTCAGTCTTTTTTGATACCAGACCTAAGAACTGGCTTGTCTCATTAGCCCACTACAGGGCTATACCCTCTCCCCGTTTCTGCCTTCCACGTGACGCTTCCTGTGACATCCAGAGAGGGTGCATGTGCAAGTGTCTTGAGAGCATGAGGAGCAAAGGCCCAGAGTGCTGTACTCCAAGAAAGCAAAGCAAGTCTTTGTAGCTGAGCAGGGAATGCTAGATTGTAGCAGAGTAGAAGAGCCAATAGCTTATTGCCTCTCTAAATCAGAGGTCTTTTGGGTGGGCATTCAGAGTACAGGCAGCACAAGCGATTCCTCTTGATGCTGTTCAGCCTGAGTGACTACTGCACCACTGTATTCACAGTATACTGTCCAGCTTGTGAACCCTAGGCGCTGTGTGGACAGTGAGCCTAGACTGAGATGCCCTGTAAAGGGGGAAATGCTGGGCTTTTCCCTGTCTTCTCCCTCTCAGTGCTGGGGATGGAACCCTGGGCCTCAGTGTTTTGAGCATGTACTTTACCACTGAGCTCCACCCCCAGGCAAGGTGCACTGGGTTTTAAATACCTAGTAGACTTAGTATTTTAAGAAGCCATCTCATTAGCACTTAGGTGCTGATTATGCATCAGAGTCATAGCACTTTTGACATACTATCTGCCGTAGGTATAGGTTAGACAAAATACCTGCCGCCTTCCTTTTAGCTATTTCATTTTTACTGTTTTTGAACACACTCATTAAAAATTTCACCCATGTACCTGGCTCATGCTGAATTTTTCAACAGTGGTGAATACTCAAGGCTAGCCTGTGAGGTTTGCTTCATCTGAACCTGAGGACTGTTCGACTCTTGTGACATTTCCCCTTGTCCATTGGTTTGCAGCTGGGTTTGCTGTTAGACTCCACACCCTGATAACCACACAAGCTGTACACCAGGGCACCTCTGAGTTTTGGGACTAGCTTTTTTACTTGTGATCTTTACTTTAAGTCCCGAACCACCCAGTTGTGAGTTTTCTCACCTGTAGATGGCACATCTGTCTTCCTAACCTCAGTGTAGGCAGGGGCAGGGATAACATACCCGTTTTCCATCTACATTTTAAAACATTTTTGTTGTGATGATTGAAAAATTGTGTTTTTACCCCAATTAGCAAAGGAGATACTTCTGTTTTGAAATTTTATTGCAAATGTAAAACAGAAACCCACCCCTTGGCTCCTATTACAGTCGACTTGCCAGCTAGCAATAATGAAACCATGGTCGCCAACATTCCAGGAGAGCACCCTGCCAGGCTGTTTGCTTTCCAGGAATTACCTCAGTTGATCTTGACTAATAACTCCAGCAGCAGAGACTTACCACCTTCATTTCATAGCTACAGCGACTGGGAGCCAGACAGGTGGTGACTTCCCCACAGCCGTGAACCAAGGAGCGTTGAATGTGACTCAAGATGTACAGAACGGTCATAGTGCCCTGTTCTTCACAGTGGCATCCACCTATGACAAAAACGCCAGGACAAAAGGATGAACAGCGAACAGATATTTGTAGGAGGCGCGTGCTTTTGAGGAACTCTGGTTTATGATGTTTATTGTATATGTCTATAATGTGTCCTCTTAAAATGTCTCCCTGTTTTCAGCACCCTGTCAATGTGTAGAAATTGACGCTGGCTTTACCTTTGAGCCCAGGTCTTGGTTGGTCTATCAGGGTTAGTTCCAACATAGAAGAAAAATGAAGTTTTAGTGCTTGATTATGGCAGCCTGGTGAGCACAGGGTAGTAATTGTTAAAAGCATAGATTCTGAACATCACACACACAACATACACATTTAAGAGGTGATGGGTGTGCCAATTGACTGATTTCATCTTTCTACAAATGTCTACATGTACCCAACCTTCCAAATGTATTTATAGTTTTTTTTATGGTAATTAAAAAAAAAAAAGAATGTAAAGGGGAAATAGGAATTCCCAGGTAAACTTATGTAGGCATTAACGTGGCTTACACAATATCTAAACAACGGTAAACCTTTTGTGCTCCGTGGCCTTGTCTTAGGTATGTACAGTCAGTACAGCCCTTAGCACTCTGTGTCCCCAGTGTGTATAGTGAGGCCTCAATAAATGTTATTTATTAATGTTTATTGCTGCACTTCTGAAAACATGCCTTTGGCAGGGAAAAGCACACTCTGCTTAAGGCTGTCAATCTGACATTAGATGGGAAGGCCAGTGTTGGGATGTGGACATGTTAACTCATCACGCAAGATTGTTTCTTAGAATAAGCTTCTTAGAATAAGATCTAACCTTTGATTAGAGAAAAGCTTTGAGTGGATTACTTTCTCTTGTGCTGGAATCTACCTCTTTGCCTGATGTGCCACGCCTATACCTCGCAGATACAACAGGCTTGTTCACTGATGCCTATCTTCTTCTGCTGTTCCATGTTTAACCAAGAGGATTAGAAGGCATTGATGTAGTATTTTCTTTTCAAGTTAGGCCCTAATACCTCAGTGGGGTGGGGATCCATGGGTGGTGGTGGCAGGAGTCTATGGTCAAAGTTCAAAGCTGTTGTGTCATTTAGAAAATTTAAATGTGCCTATGCACTGAGTTCTGGTCTGAAACCATAAGGAATAAGTTTTGTTGGGCCTGGAAATGTCCCTACAGAATGTTTACTTCACCAGAGAAGGAAAGTCCAGGTTGATGAGAGCTGAAAAACTCTATTGCAACAGGGCTACTCACTTCTGTTCACTGTCTCTGACCTGTCATGTGCTCTCTGGTCTGAGGTCTGCTCTACAGAGCTGAGTAGGTAAAGAATCTCAAGTGGGAAGAGTCATCTCTCTGAGACCCAAGGTCACAGCCAGATCCACCTCTGTGCTTTTAGCTGGTGGGTCCACAGAAAACAGGACATGTTTAACTAAAGAGTGACAACAACTGTAAACACCCAGTCACAAAGTTCAGCCTTTGTGACTGCATGTTTAAATGGGGCAGAAGGGGGCTGAGGAAGCTAGGGCTGTAGGAGCTCATGACAAAGAGTGCCAACCATGGGCCTGGGTAGAGAAAGGGCCACAAAGTTTACAGAGGGACAGTAGAGTCTTTAGACAAAGAGTTTATCCGCACATCAAGAAGAAAGTAGAGCTTTGCCACTCCATCATTTGGTTGTTGCAGGTAGGTAAATGAGACCCATTGAGCAGAAAGATGAACTTGAATGATGTCACATCCACAGGCTGTGGGTATAAGGGTAAAGACCCTCTGTGCAACATGGCCCTGGGTATCTTCTACTAACCATGAAGTGAGCATTCCCTTATTGCTAGTTTAGCAGAAAGGCAACAGCATCTCCTAGAGCTGTTACTTCTTTGGACCAGCATGTCCCAGAGCCGGACATTGAGGTGGGTCTGCCCATCCCATCCATTGTGGTTCCCCATTCTTACTAGGCTGCCCTTTGGGTCTCTCGGGCCTTACTCAGCTCTCCTCTTACAGGCTCCAGTCATACACAGTGCACAGATCCTCATACATCCTCATGTACACTGATCCTCTATTGCCATACTTGAGAAACTTGAAACATCGTTCCAATCACTATTTCTGTGGCGTCTAGTCGTGGATGGCTTCAGTGGGTTTTGACTCAGGGACTTGTGAGTTTCTAACTTGAATGCAGGTCAATGCTGACATCTTTGCCAAGCATTTTTGGGGGTGACTATAGTCCAGTGAACTTACAAGACTGAGAAAGAACCCATCAAGACTGTTGTTTCCAGCCAAGCTACCCTGTCCCAACATGGCTGTTTGTATTATCAGGGCCACACAGGAACTTCTATATCCTCAAAAAGAGCCTCTACCCCCACAAAAAAAAAAAAAAAAAAAAAAAAAAAAGGCTTAACTAGTTAGGTCAGGCCCACCAAGCAACATCTCTGATTTTCTCTGGTTATGGACTATAAACAGCACTTGCAAATTTCCTTCTGCCATTCCACATAGCACAGTCAGTGGAATGCTGTCCCGTCCTGTCAAGTTTCCTGTGTAGTCACTGGCATTGCATCTGCCATAGTTGCCATTACCAATGAATTTCTCTTCAGCTTCCCGGAGGAAAGACAGCAGAAGTTGGAGCTGGGAAGGTCTGGGATGGCTGCGTTAGGGGAGATTCCCAAGGATAGAATGAGAGATAACTCATGAGCACAGTAGAGGATACATGAGCTGTATCCCTGTGTCCACTGATCTACAGGCTAGCCTTACACATTCACAGCAGATGATGAGACGTCCCCTGGTGTTTTCTGGTGATCAGTGGCACAATCAGCATAAGTGGAGCTCTGCCTCTACTGAAAGAGCATGTGATACATTCCTAATGGCAGGTTGATGTCCTCAGCCTTGAGGATACAGAGAAATAGTTTATAATAATTTTCAGGGGTCGTCTGTCTTGATGAGATTGCTGGAAGCTTTTGAAATTACCCCTGAGTAAGCCAAGTGTGGTGGCACATACCTTTAATTCCAGCACTCAGGAGACAGAAGAAAGTACACCTCTGTGAATTTGAGGCCAGCCTGGTCTATGGAGAGGAAGAAAGGAGCAAACAGTAGCTTTGGGGTCTATGTCTTCAAGAACAAAATAAGCGGAACTCGCAGTGTCCTTGTCTTCCTTCTCAATATTCATTCTCCTTCTACCTTTTTTTTCCTTCTTCTTGAACAAGTCAGCCTTCCAGTGATATTCTGGATACTAATGTCTATGCTAGTAATAGCTGCCAAGTTAATATAATAAAATATAGAGCAGAAAGCATATAACTCATTATAGTCCTTGCAAGTGCTTGAATATACTATTCAAGTTCCAGTCACATTTAAGGACTTGGCCAAAGTATTTCTAGCTCATGCTTGGGGCACTGAGGTTGAAATAGTCATGTCTGCTAAGCAGATAAATGAACCCAGCTGTGATGCTCACTGAGGCCAGTGCCCTGGCCCATTGAGGAAACTAGCTGGTATGTTGTCAATAGCTCCAAAACATGGAACCTGTTCTTGGCTAGCTGCCATGTTGTCCATTTCTCCAGTCACTTCCCCACGTAATTTATAACCCAGTGCAGCCATGGAAAGCTGAACTAGAAAGATGGCCAGAGATGGGGGGCTGTGATGTGGTGGGTGGCTCAGCTGGTAAAAGCACTTGCTGTGGAATTCTGAGGACCTGAGGTGGAATCCCAGCAACTACATAAAAAGCTGAGTAAGGCTGAGTATGTCTTTAAGTCTAGCACTTGGAGTGGGGATGGGGGCAATACACGGGCCTTGCTCCCTGGTGGTTCAATGAGAGACTCTGTTTCAGGGTAATAAGATGGAGAGAGATAAAACCCAATGCCTCTGACCTGCATGCATGCAACACCTCCCATACATGTGCTTCCACTTGCGTGGACACACAGAGAAGAAAGAAGAATGAAGGACAGATGAATCTGTAAAACTTTACTAGATTCAGATAAACTGGCCTTCTAGGGCATTGAAAAAAAGGGTGGAGTGGGACACCGTAAGAGGGTACGCCAAACTACCATATGACGTTGTCAACAGTCACCAGAAGAGCACTGCATTACAAATGATATTTGGGATCAGCTTATGTAAAGATTCGTACCTGGAAAATGAGCATGGGACAGTCTTCGTTTTCTCATCAATTTAAATTATGGTACTCCTTTTGAACAAAGAAGGGGAAACATAGTGGTAATAATTCCCATAGAGACCTTGAAAGTTAGAAATATGTATTTTGGGAAGCTGGAGAATGCACTTATAGTTGAGGATTCATTTCACTCACAGAGATCAGAAAAGGTCTTTGTGGATAAGGTACGTATTGAGTTTCAGGACTGTCCTCTTTCTCCTCCTGCCAGACTGTCTGAAACTTATCTCAAGTATCGTGGTAAAAAGAGAAGTGGTGGGGAGTTATATGAACTGCCTTCCTAAATGCGTATCAGAAGGGGAGTTTATTCCAGTTGAGTAGGTTTAACGATATGATTTCCCATATTAAATCATAATTGTTCTTTAAAAGAAAATAGAGTACCCTGCCTTGTCACTGCCCTGGTGTCTGTTGTCACTGCCCTGGTGTCCATCCCACTGCCTCCCCCGGGGCTTGCTGGTTTGCCTCTATCGCACACCCAGCCTTAGTGTTGCTGTGGAGATGGGATGAGCCAGTGTCAAGCAGTGGCCTTGGCCTTGACACACCCATGTTCTGCTTAGGAGTAGATGGTACTTCTGCCAATATCCAGATATGAATAACTTTTCAGAATTAGATCCTAAAAGTCAGATGTGGTCCCAAATGTCTCATGTCCCCTCTACTCCAGAGACCGAGACAGGAGGATTGTTTGAGACTAGGAGCTAAAGACCAGCCTTGGCAATATCTTTAAAAAGGAATGAAAAGGAGAGAGAGAAGGAGAAGGAGAGGAAGGGAGGAGGGACAGAGGGGAGGAAAGATTTGTATCAAAGTGAGTACAATGCCTGGGTCACTTAGGAATAAATAATTTGCATATTGGATGCTTATATTTTAATAAAGCCTCACTGGGGATTGGATGATTGAACTTCAATTCTTTTATTCTCTCCACCTCACCAATTCAAAGCCAAGAGGAGGTTAAAAAAAAAAAGAAAAGGAAAAACCTACCTGACTTGACTCCATGGGGTTGTTGGTTTGTTTGTTTTGTTCTTAAGATTCTATTCTATTTTTATTTTTTGTGTGTGAGTGTTTTGCTTCCTTGTGTGATCATATACCACAGCAGTGCACTGCCTACAGAGGTCAGAAGAGAGTGTTGGATACTCTCTAACTAGAGTCAGAGACAGTGGCGAACTACCATGTGGCTCCCATGACTGGGAATTGAACCCAGGTTCTCTGGAAGAGTGGCTGGTGTTCTTAACTGCTGAGCCATCATTACAGACCCCACCTGCATATTTGGATAAAAATAGACTGTAGTTCATGAATGCACCACATTCATTTTTAGGCCAACTCTGACTCGTTTTGCCATGCACTGCGTTAGATGAAGATACACCACATTAGTAAGAAACCATCCATAGCTATGTATATGTGCTTCCATTGATGCCTCCTCCTGATAACACGAAATGCAGGACTTAGCTTTCTTAACCAAAATAATTGTTTCCTTGCTTGTGGTTCTTTGATGTAGTCTCACAGAATGTTCATAAATTACAGTCTGCAATGTAACTGCTCCTGCTTCACAGAGAGAAACTGAGGCTAGCATTTATGATGTAATTGCTGAAGTAATTAGTTTGTGTCAAGAGGAAAACCAGATCCTGGCTCAGTGGAGACTGCTCTTACAGCGTGCATGAGAACTGGGGTTTAGATACCCGGACCCTGCGAGAGCTCTGAGGTGGCCTATAATCCCAGCACTCAGGAGACAAACCTAGCTAGACAAGCCTGTGGTGGAGAAGAGTGGAGGAAACTACCCAGTGCCAATGTGGGGTCTGCACACACACACATGCAAGTATTCAAGCACACGTGCATTTTCCATATTACATACATGTACACAAAAATCACTTCTAAGTGTTTTTAGAAGGAGAGATACCATACTGGTTTTTTTCCTTAGTGTGCTGCAGGATTGCTGGCATTTAGGGGCTGTTAGCATGCCTTTTAGAAGAAGTAGGGTAAGGAGAAAGAACAAAGAAGAAAAATGCAAATTCTTCCTAAGAATAAGATTGACTATTTAAAAAAAATTGAGACTATGTTTTCTTTCATATTTGCTACCTAAGTTTATATTGAATCTTACATTCTTATTTATTTATAGTGATTTCAATATACCATTAAAAAAAAAACCTGACTTCTAAGCTCTGGAATGCAAATATTTCCGTGTTACAGGATTTTTAGTCACTCAGTTTTAATGTGATTTTATTGTATAGCTACTTCCACGTGGCTGATGAGATTTTTGTAATTATATTTGGAAATACATTCTCACTTCTGACATGATCTCTTTAAAAAAATTTAAAAAACAAAACAAAACAAACAAAAAAAGTCAAGCATGGTGGCACACACCTGTAATAATGCCAGTATTCAAGAGATTTCAGGTTCCAGGACAGCCAGGACTACACAGAGAAACCCTGTCTTGAAAAGACAAAAAAAAGAAAAAAGAGGTTTCAGAAGTAGGGTAATGAATTGGAGGCTAGCCTGGTGGTAGTGGCAAGGACTAGGCTCTGTCTAAAACATAAAACTAGAATTTGCTTAAATTTTAGTGAAACGACCAAAAGAATCTTCTTTAAGTCACTGCAAGTAAAGCTAGAATCTTAGACCCTCACTGTGTGTCTGAATAAAAGTGGGTTGCAGTTCCTGGATGCACTTTGTTTCATTTGTGTGCCCCATATAATTATAATTGGTTTATTCAGACAATATTCATAGACAGTAATGAATAAAACCCAAACATAATCCTTGTTCTAGGAAAGCTAGTGTCTGTGGCGGAAGATGAAGGAGACACAGGTTAGGAAACAGGCATGTGTGCTCCTAAACAGAGGGGTTGCTTGGGAACTGTGGAGCAGCAGTGTCCAGGTATGGAGGACCAGGCAGAGAGGGAGGTCTACGTCCAGTTCCTCCATTTAAGGGTCAGGGGTCTGTGCCGAAGGGTGAGGTGGAGTCAGAGGTGGTGGCTGACTCCAGGGAGACAGTGTCATCCAGACACACCAGGATTGGTGCATGTGTGAACTCACAGAGACTGGCATCATACATAGGGCCGTCACAGGTTCAAACTAGACAAAATGGAGTAGGGGAAGTGGACACAAAGCTCCACTCCTAACTGAGAAACTTCTTTTTGCAAGAAGAATATAGAGCTGGAGCATCTCTTAGCCCCCACGAGAAGGATTTCTCCCAGCAGCCCAGATGTTCCATGTGTCCAAATGCAAAGGAGGTCATTCCTAGTAGCATGGGGAGAGGGTTATAAACACCCACAGCAGCAGACCTTAGTGGGTGTATCCCGAGGTGAAGCCACAGTGAGAAAGGCAAGTTCGTTCTGTTGATAGCTGTGGGCTTTCACCGTGGGGATGAGCTCTTTGGTTTATTTTATGGAGCTGGCCATCAGTGGAGAGTCTGGCCCATGTCTAGGCACTTGCTCAACTCTGAACTTCATATCTCCAGCCATTGTTTTTATAATTAGGGTCTTGGAACTCTTGTGACATGATCAGTTAGCTCTTGGCAATTACAGGAGACAGGGGCTCCTTATTTAGCCCAGGCTGGCCTTACCCTCTTGGTCTTGTAACCTCAGCTCTCCCACATAACAAGCTTATTCTACCACACTTACCCAGAGAAGAGATTTTTGAGGAGCTTGAAGAAAAATCAAAGAGAGGGTTTTACACACACACATACACACACACACACACACACACACACACACACACACA
>JADRCC010556307.1:0-12189 GCA_019843855.1 Hylomyscus alleni | reverse complement strand
GGTATTTTGACTTTAATCAAGACAATTTGAAGATCAGTAAAAGGAAATGAAAACTGACATTTTACCTACATTATAATGTTCACTCACTGGAAGCGGAAGAAAGCAGATCATCAGTGTGTAATGCCAGACGTTGATGTGCATATGAGACTGAAGTTAAGTAAAAGCCGCAGTACGGAACATACAGGGGCACATATACCCACACGCAACTCGTATAAGCCTGAGTGCTGAAGCCTGACATGCTGCATACATGGCCATGCAAGAAAGTTGCCGAGAAGCCTCAGATGAGCGGGTTTATGGCAGCCATGACACTGACATGCAGGACACCAAGGAGTTCCAGCCCCCAAGTTCACATGGCTGTACTGAGAGAGAAGTGAGGACTTATCTTTTATGTTCAAGAATTAAAGTCTTGAACTATGAGAATAGAAATCTTAAGAGGAACCCCGAGGAGGTTCAAGGGTCCATCAAGACCACAATGGCAATGGATTTTCAGAGAAGGGCGAGGTGGTAGAGGGCCCTCTGGAAATAATTGTCCTGTGGCTAAAGGAGATTGAAGAGTCCAGCCAACAACAAAGCATAGATGGGGAAGAGATGTTACAATTTAGGAGTAGGGAAAAAGGATTGTGAGATTTCTTAATAAACAAAGTAGAGAAATGGCAAATGGCTGGACTTTCATAAGACTATAAACTATAGGATTTGGGAAAGTGGGAGTATGTGGTCATTGTATGAAAGGTTGCCAATAGGAGAAAAATAAGAATAGCCAAACAAAATAAATGGATAAGAGGCCTGGAAGACGAAATTATAAATTACACCAAATGTAAATGAGAAACAACAGTTTTTGGATTCATATGGAGCTATGATCAAAGAGACAAATACTGGACTTGAGCAGAGATAAAGGAGACTTGCATAGCTACAGAGTGTAGAAAGGATGAAGCCCCATGTCAAGAGCTGATGGCACTGAGCAAGCCAAGGGGAGACAAGGAAGGAGGTGTGCAGAAGCTGTGCTCAAGGATGAGTCTGGAATGGAGGTGACCAAGAAACCTTAATGGAGGACGGAAGGCACCAGTACCTTTTTCTGGAACATTAGGCTTCTCCTTTTTGTGCTTATATTTGCTGACAATTTTGTGGAATAAGTTCTTTTTCTGAGACTGGAAAGGACCTACAGACAATATTATAAATATATTTTAAGTTCACAAGGTTGCACAAAACAATAGTGTGGGCTTTGTTTTGTTGTTTTTAATTATCATGTACTCCTTCCTTCTATGGAATTAGTAAACTGAGTTGGAAGAAGTGTTCTCTTGCAGATTCACTCTGCAAGTGTTCAGTTCATTTTGATAGGCTTATTTAAAACTCAGAGAGGTTTTCCTAGGAAATGTGTTAGGCAAAAGCCTCCATTAGGGCTGGGACTCCCTGGGAGGAAGCTGCAGATTTAGTGGGTAGAAACAGACTATAATCAGCTAACAGCAGAGAGGTGATAGTTTGAAATAGAGAAGGTTTTACTTTAGACTCCTAAATGCCATGAAGACATGGATAGAATGCATGTCTCACTTCTAAGAATGCACTTTCAGGATAACCATTGACCTGAGAGCATTAGATAGCTTTCTGGCCCTTTCTGAGGCTAGGAATTGATAGGGTAGATGGGTGATTTAAAATCAGGTTATTTGCTAAAGAGACAGCTCAGAGCCTTGGTTGTTTCCCAGTTAAGGACCAGACCTAACAGTATTCTTCTGGAGGTGGGCTCTTTACTACCCATTGCAGATCTTCATGTCTGAATAACTTTACAAGGCTTCTGTTACCTCATCTAAAAATGGGGGTCTCATCACAGCGCCTAACTCACAGGGTTGGTGTAGGGTCAAAAAGCGCTAAGTGTCACAGGCCCCCCTGCTGCATCTTCCACTTATTAGTGTCTGCAGCAAGCTCTGCCTTCTGGCTGGTGGCAAACTACCAATATCCTTAGCACTTCCACCTGTGCACTAGGCAATCCTCCCTCCTAAGCATCAGTGTACAAACCTTAATCCACCCAAAATAAAAACAAAAGAAGTGTTGGCATTTGCTCAAACTTCTCCCATCAGTTACTGTCCCCCCTCCCCGAATCTTCTAGCAAAGTTGTCCTCAGAAGGGCTGCCTTTCAACCTTCTTTCTCCAACTACTTATCTTCCTTGACACTCAAGAAAACCTGGTTTCTCGAGTCACCTACAACCCAAAGCTACAAAAGCCAAATGCTGATTCTTATTGTACTTAATGGGCTGTTCAGCAGCTCCCACAACGACTGTCCACTTGGGTTACACCCTCTATGTTGAACACCTCCTTCAGATTCTAGTACCAAGCGCTTTGCTTGGTCTCTAGGTTCCTACAGAGACCGTTGCCTGTTTCCTCTGCTTCTCTTGCTAGGGGTTGGGGCTGATCCCAAGGTGGGCACAACACAGATTTGCTCATTTCCTGTACTCTCACTTCTTTGGTTCTTCGTTTGTAGTATCAGCTTTAAATACCAGCCATGGGCTGATGACTACACATGTGTGCTTAAAATGCTGTCCACCTCACACTATCAAACACGGACCTACAAGATCCAGAGAACTGTCATGTCTACAACCAAATATCCTTGCTCACTGCTCCCTAGCTATACACGTAGTCTCAATCCTACTTTACAGATTTTTGTGTCAGCTGCTATCGATGTTTAAAAATGCTTTGACTATATCCAGGCTAACCTGCTTATCCTTCCAGACTATCCCATGCAAAGCTGCTCCAAGCCATCACTTGTGATCTTGTTTTCCTAATAACCCTTTCTATAAGGTGATTAAAAAGCAAGGACACAAAAACAGTTCCACTAAAATATGACTTACATACTAAATTAATCACTCAATTAAAATATAGCTAATATTTTCCTCTCTAGAGATATATGCAACAACATAACATTTTATCCTATAAAAAATAAATGCCACAGGGAGCTAGAGAAATGGCTCAGCAGTTAAAAGAACTGATTGCTCTTCCAGAGGTCCTGAGTTCAATTCCTAGAAATCAAATAATGTCTCTCAACCCTCTGTAATAGGATCCAATGCCCTCTTCTAGTGTGTCTGAAGACAGTGACACTGTATTAACATACATTAAAATAAATAAATAAAATGAATGTCATACCTATTAGCAAATTTCACATTTTGGATCTCATGAATACAACCTGTATAAACATTGATGGATGGTTTTGTTTTGTTTTTGTTTGTAGATGTATGTATTCTGATGGCATACACTCTTAGGCATATCATATACATAGAGGTAGACTTGGCTAAGTGATACGGTCAGTGTGTCTACTTCATGAAACAGCTGTGTAGGTTTATGTTCCTCCGGGTAGTGCATAGAGTTTCGAGTTCTCCACAGTCTCTAAGGTCTTATTTTCAGTCTTTATGGTTACAGTCATTCTAAGGACCTCAAGTGATATCATCTTGTAATATTGATGCATAGTTTTCTAAGAGGTATCAAGCAACTTATTCTATTAATGGTGATTTTTATATCTCTGATCATTTGCCTATTTTGTTGTTTTTAATGTAGTTTTAAGATTTTTAAAAATTAGTTTTTTGTCAAGTACGTTACAAAGATTTTATCCCATTCTGTGAGATACCTTTTCATTTTTCCTGACAGTGTCCTTCAAAATACAAAAAAAAAAAAAATTTATTTTGATACAGCCTAATTTAGCTATTTATCTGTGTTGTCTTTTGCTACTTGAGTTTTTGATGTCTTCTTTAATAATCCACTGTTAAATGAGGCTATAACAATTTAACTACAGTGTTGAATGGAACTATTTGTTTTGTTCAACACTGTTAAAATCAAATTTTAAATTTGATTTTAGATTGTAACATATACATATGTATATGTCTGAGTATATTTAAGTGCTCTATATGAAAGCAGGTAATTCCCCTTAAAAGTCTGGCAGAATCTATGGTAGTACTATCTGGCCCTAGGATCCCCACATCCCCAGTATACTCTGATTGTTGATTTAACATCTTGACACATCACAAGTCATTCTTAAGTTGGTTTCAGTAGTTTGTGTCTTTCTATGAAATGTTACATCTTATCAAGGTTATTTACTGGTGTATAGTATTCCATTTATAGTACTAGGTTACAATTATTTTCATTTATGTATAGTTAATAATAATGTTCCATGTTTCATTTCAGATTATAAAACTGCAAACCTATTTTTCTTAGTCACAATCTAGTTAAATGTTTGTTGCTATTTTCAAGGAACTGGTTTTGTTGTTTCTCTATTACATTTCATATCATTTATTTTAATGTTTACTATTTCTTTCCCTCTTCTTTTAATTTGGGCTTGCCTTTCTTTTCTCGGTATCTTAAGGTGAAGAAGGGCTAGTTGGAGTAGTGATTTTAGACTTTTCTCTGAAGGGGAGTAAATTCCTCTCTAAGCATAGCTTACGTGTCTAAGCATATGACACTCTGCTCTCACGTGCGTTCGTCTCATTACTTAACACTTTCTTCTACTTCTGATTTTCATTTGTTTAACTATGGCCAGATAAAATATTTTGTTGGTTTAATTATAAATTGATCACTTTGCTTTACAGATAGCACATATCTAATGATGGGTACACACTCTGCAAGAGTAGAAGTCCTGTCTGTTAGTTCTAGCTGTTTCAGTGTTGTTCAAGTGTTCATTCTCCTTGCTGATTTTTGTCTACATGTTTTATTGATCTGTTCTCTTGATTTTCAAAGCACTGTTAACCTTCAAACACATGAAATTCCTTGGTTAGTTGGGGCTTGTTTATTTATCTGGTCATCCAGTATAATGAAAACTCCATAGAAGCAGGTTCTTTTGATTTTTTTTCACAGTTACAATCACAGTTATAATTGTCTAGAATAGTGTTTAGTATAGAATAGATTCTCAGAAAAAGTTCACTTCATAAATAACAAAGCTCCTACAGCACTGACTGGCAAAAATGTGTGAGAAACACATTTAAATTAACAAGGATACCATAAATCTCTGCAAATGTTATGACCACAAGTCATGCTTCTAAATAACCCATAACAAATATTCTGATTAGTTGGAATGTTTTAAAAAGGAAATGATAATGTTATTTTTTTCTTTTAGAAAAAAAGAATCACTGAGAAACTAAATTAACAAGCACAAAGTAAACCTGTCATGTAAGTATGGTACACTGATATTAGCAATGTTCTCTAAAATGTGTTTGCACCAGTGGTTCCTGGACTTTTATAAAACCCAGGCACTCTTACCAGAATGACATCTGAATGACATGTAGGCAATCACTGAAAATAAGTAGGAGAAAACAGAAGAAACTTTTGAGACTTCTGAGGCTCCCAGAGACCCTGCTGATTTACCTTTGGGGATTGTAAAATATTGCCTCACACGGAAAGTCATATAAGTACAGACTGAACTGGAATGGCTTAGAATCGAAGAAAAGGAGTATAAAAAGTGTGAGTTAAGGACAAGGCTAAAGACGAACCTACCCATATTTGCACACACACACAAAAGCAAACATGCAGGCTGGCTTTGTATGTAGAAGAGCTTATATAAGCTTACATTTAAAAACTTCCTTGCTTTGAACCATCCCCTCAAAGATGCCTATAAATACTGTAAACAAATGATGGCTTCTTCAAAGATAGTGACAAGAACATGAAAGAAAAGTAATGAGTAAGATCTAATCACAACCACAGAAAAACAGTGATTTAGGAGTCAATAAATGAACAATTTCATTTCTGTTCACCAGTATGGCGCATGTGTTTGACAAGCTGTCTGAAGAAAATCAAGTTTAAAAAATGATAAAAAAAAAAAAAAAAAGAAAACACAATCGAATTAAGAACTATGTTTTTCTTTTTGTTATATTAACATAGAAGGGTCCACAAATTGGGCAGGAAGGAAATGAAAAGCAGAAAAATATGTTCTAGAAAGAATCATTCAGAAATCAAAGAAAAGACAAGCGTTCTTCACTCACACTCCATTTTAGGCTTCTAATTCATCTCTTTCCCTAGCAAACTGTTTCAGAGAACACCAGCATCACCTGCAGCCTCCTTACAACAACATCACCAGCATCACCTGCAGCCTCCTTACCCAACACCACCAGCATCCCACAGTGCTGGTCTGTAAAGCCGCTCAGGTCAGCACCCAGAACCTGCGGAAGGATGTCCTGAACAATGAGATTTCCTTTGCACTGCACTCCAACTTACATCTGCGTAAAAACAGCAGAGCCTCGCCACAAGACAAGGGGCAAAGAAGACTGACATGAGATGTTAACAATAACCTTTCCAAGGCATGAACGCTCAGGGTTTCTTGGGAAATGGACATTTTGGGGACATTGTTGCAGTGACACAGGAGCCACTTCAGTATGAGCTCAGCATAGTAATTTTTCAAGGCTAGAAGTCCTGCTATTAGGTGAACCTGTTCTTCTGAACTATTGTGTCATAAATGCTCAGTCTAACTCTACTGCCAAGACCTTTCCTCAGGTTCTGTAAGTTCATGCATTCTAAGCAATAGAAAAGCACCAGGATTATTTTCTAAGACTAGGCTGATTTTTTTCTTATTGGTTGTATAACTAATGAATCAATAATTTTGTAATAATTTGTAGCAAATTGCTCCCAGCTGCTGGCCATTGATCTGAGTAAGTTGGAAAGTATATCAGCTACTATTAAGTTAGGAGGCATGAATGGGATGGAGCTATTTTCATGGGCTGAACATCCATAATTAAGAAACTCAAGACTGTGTCAGGTAGGAGGAAAGCCAATTCTTTGAATGAGAATTAAAAACTACAAATAAAGTATAGGTAAAAATAGATATATTCTTGGAAGACTATAGCTTATTAAAATAAACATACGATTTAGAAAAAAAATTCATGATAATGTGTGTTTTATAGCTGCAAATGTACTGTCACTATCTTCCTGAGAAAGTTTCAGAGTCAATGAAGACTCAAATAGTTCGAGGGAAAATTACAAAGTTCTACCTAGACTTGGAACTACAACTTCCTAAAAGGAGAGGTTAGTCTTGCTCTCCTCAGTGTCAGTGACTGAAAGTGTCCTCAACTTCAAACAGCAGATCCCAGCTTCTATGTGGTGAAACTGTTCCTTAATACCACTATGATTTAAAAATAAAACTTCGGGCAGTGGTAGCGCACGCCTTTAATCCCAGCACTTGGGAGGCAGAGGCAGGCGGATTTCTGAGTTCGAGGCCAGCCTGGTCTACAGAGTGAGTTCCAGGACAGCCAAGGCTACACAGAGAAACCCTGTCTCAAAAAACCAAAAACTTCATTCTTAGACATTTTATGGGGAGGGGATAGTGGCTGGATTAAGCTTTATATATGTTAAGCTGGTGTTGTACCAAGTTAAGCTGGTGTTGTACCAAGATAACTTCTGCTTAGCCATTTAATCTCTTTTCCATCTTTAAATTCCATGTACATGGGTATTTTGTCTGCATTATGTCTGTGTACTACATGCAAGCAGTCCTTGTGGAAGCCAGAAGGGGGTGTCAGCTCTTCTGGGACTGGAATTACAGATGAAGGTAAACTGCCTTGTGGTTACTGTCAACAATGGACCTCTCAAAGAACAGCCAGTGGATTAACTTTGAGTCACTGCTCTAGCTTCCCATTTAACCACTTTTAACTATAATAATAACATGTAATGTGGGCTGGGAAAATCAGACAACATCATCTGACAAGGGCCCAAGAAATATATGAAGGTGTAAAGAATAAGGAGAAGTCAAGGGTCAAGACGGAGCCTAAACATTCCAACTTGAACTCAGTTTACAGCTTCTACAAGATCCGACTTCTGTTTGAGAATTGCTATTTTCCTACAACTCTGACTTCTGAGGCTCTTTGCAAACAACAATTCATATATTATCAGTATACAAATGATGTTTCAAAAGGAAACCTCTTAGAAGCAGTGGTTCAACTTAGATTCATGATTTAAAACTTTCATTCAAAATCACAGAGAAAGAATGGAGATAACCTATAAGATTGGGCGTCTGCAGCTGATCTGCACTGTGAGCTAGATGGATCACAATGTGGTGGAGTTTGTTCTTAAAAGCAAAGGGAAATTATATTCCTAAATCATCCATCACACTGTGTTCTCCTATGACAAAATAGACCAAGCCCACTTGCAGGAGGTGGTACTTTGTCACTGTCATCTCTTCCACTGTGAGGTTTTTGACATGAGGGATGGGGCAGACATAATGGGAAGACTACGGGGACGAAATAAGAGAGCATGAGAAAAAGTTAGAGCCAATTGGGTTTACAGCAGTAAACCCAAGCACGAACTGTGATTCTGAGATCTGCATTTGTATGAGAACATAAACAGTAATTTCTTCTTGAAATTACATTTCAGAAAAATTCTATGCATTTCATATATCCACATATACTCAAAAGGGTACCTGCTATATGTGAGGAAAAGATAATGTTGAATGACAATGAATGCAGGAGAAAATACTATAGACAAATGGGAAATTGTTAGGATAAAGATGAGTTTCCTCTGGAAACACTCTCTTCTACAACAGAGCTAATGGTCTCAGGCACAGTGTTTGTTTTGAATGACTCATTATGCAAAGGTGCAAAGGGTCTTGAGTCTAAGAAAACAATCTCTCTATCCCCTAAAGATCAGGCAATTACCACACAGCTGGTATGATAATTTCATTAATAACCCACAGTCTAGCACACTGCTTTAATGCCAAATTGCAAATTGGTTATGAATACTATTTCTCTAGTTTGCTAAATAGAATATATTATTTAAGTTTTTGCTTTATTTTAATTCCATTTTATTTTATGAAACACAACATAGAACAAAATCTAAAGGGTTATAAGTCTTCTCTCATAGGTAATTACTGGCATAGCACAGAAGAACCAGTGGCTTTATGGATTGAGAAGTCTAATGAACAAGTTAAGATGATGATGGGTGAAGCACAATGCAAAACTACAGAAAGTGATTTCACAGCAAACAAACACTATTAATCTTAGCTGGAAAGGAAAGCATGTAATAGACAGCCAAAAAAAGGTTTCAGGAAAATAGATCCTAACTTTAGGTTTCAGCTTTAAAAAAATAATCTATCAGTATTTTCCTTGATAGATAATTCAGCCAATTTCACCACTGTGAAATGAATGTCTTGACCTGTACCAAGCAGGATAAGGAATGTGTCTTGACATCAATCAATTAAGTGACATTTTACTGGGTTATCAAGTATTGTACTTTTCAGCATCTTTAAAACCATGAAGTATGAGCTCAAGACAACTGGCATCTTTGGGCTCATTGACTACACTCCCTACTCCTAAACATCTCCAGGAAAAAGACTGACATTTCATGTGGCAGCCGACTCATGCCAGCTGCTTATCAATGGGTCGGCCTCAGCTCTATCCATCTTGATAGATGGATAGAACTGAACACTAGTTGATTTTTCTCAGATGAGAGAATCTGGTGATGCAGCATTTCCTGTTTAATTCTTTATTCTTTTGGCTTCTTAGTAACCACAGAAGGAGTTGGTTAGTTCTACAATTATGTTTATGCTCCTCCCAGCCTTTAATCACAGAGTAGGGATTTTCACAAGCCTTTCAATAATATCCTGAAGTCATCTCAAAGTGATCCCCTCTTTGGTTTTGGCGATTACAGTGTGCAAAGGGTTTATAGGTCTTGAGGCAGCAAGATTTAAGTTTTACTAGAAAAAAATATAAATGTAATTTCTCCTTAAATCATATATCTTACATATTCCCTCAAAAATCCATAAAATCAGGTGATCAATTTGGTCTGACATAAGCAGGGAATAGATAGTCACTTTTGTAAGATAGTTACAAAGAACTTGTCTAGCAAACCCTACTCAGAATGTGATCCTGAAGCATCTGTAGCCCATTATACCTGTTGTTCATCTCTCTAGTTCTTGTCCTTGGAGGACAGACCACTAAAAATAATGTTTTCACATCTGTGAGAAAAACTAGAGGAAAATATTCCTAAAGTATTCTTTAGGTCTTAAGAGAAACCAGAAGACAATGTTTTCTGTGAAAGCAACACTTAGACTCTGGGTAGGCCAATTCTTCATTGTGCCTCAATGGGCCTGAGTGGAACCCATGTCTGGTACCCAGACCATGTCCCAGGGCATGTCACAAAGGTCAGACATATCAGCAGCTGTACCAGGAGTTGAGACTGCTGAAAATGTCAATATCCTTTAAATTTTCTCTTTAAACAGGAATGTTGCCCCTGATGAGTGTTGGGATTTACCTAGGTGACACTGATAGTTTGAAGAAATTCCTGACACAGACAGTGAAAACCTGATGCTCTTGGAAACGAATACATACGAACAAAGCACTTTTTCAAATTTAACAAAGCAAAGTATATTGCTGGAGTATTCTAGGTAGGCTTATTTTGTTTTGGTCCACACTACTAATAAAGAACAGTGTCTGTTTCTCAGGCAAACAAAAGGTTTGCACAGTCTCAGAGCCTCTCCAAACTCCACAAAGGTTCTGGAGAGCAGTACCATGACTGTATATATGTTGACATGATGCAAAGACAGAGGCTAAGGAGAATTAAGGAGGGGAAGAAAGGAGAAGAGAGGCAGGGACCAAGTCAGCTTTGGGTATCTAATCACTGTAGCTCTCTCTGGGAGCTGAAGTTAGCTGAGGGGAAAGTCAAGGTTCAGATACACTGATCGAGTGGAGAGGCCACTGCTAACCTTTGCTGGTTTTAGTAGATTCTGAGGACATGTTTCCAGTCTTCTTCTTTTTTCTTGGAATAGATACACATTTCCGGTCAAATGTAAGAGGACTATATTGAGGGAGGCTGTTGAATTTCTTTTCAAATTCCTCATCCAGCTTTGCAGAACTATTAAAAAAGAGAGGGTATTATTCAATTAGTAAAAGGACAAATATTTAAACAAAATTATAAATGATATATTTTTAAGTGTTTCAACTTGAAAAGAGGGTCCCTAGAAATTAGGACATTAAAAAAAAAAATCCATGCAAGGGGGGGAACCCACCTTTTCAGAAATTCTTGAGAAAAAGTATCAATTTAAATCCACATAAAGGTTGTGTAATCACCTGCATGGTTTCCACTTCAACCATTCAGGCCTGAGTGGTTAAACCTGAATGGTTGACGTGGAAAGTTTGATTTCTCTCCACTGGTATGGGTTAGTCATGTAACATTGAATACAAACATATATTCTCCTCTGACAGGTCTCATTCTTAAGATTCAAATGCATGTTCATGCATTAACAAACTTATAGGTAATATGATATAAGAGTGTTATAAGTTGCATTTTTTATAAAGTAGTTACTGCCTAGTGTTTGATTAAAACATATACAAAATTGAAAATATCTGAATGTTAGGAAAGAAATTCTAAAGTGGTGAGTCAATGAGGAACACAATCAAGTAGAAAGGAAAGCCAGTTTCCAATGAATACTGGCAAGAGAGGTGATGCCACTTTAAATGAAAACCACAAATGACTGGCAAAGTTAGGGAATCCTTGGGTTGGTTTTCTCTTTACAGGCTCAGCGTAGCAATGGCAGCATGCCTGCTGGATCCTAGGCTGGCTGTTGGCTTTCGTTCAATGAGAATTCCTAACGAAGATACACTGCAGGCAGCTGGGTGAAGCTGCGGAACTGCCGAGCTCGGTAGACAGGAAATGGAAGAACTGGGGAAGAGGAGGGAGCTTTAGATGTGTTGGGCTTCTCACATATACACCCCCACTCCTCACTATTCTCTTGAGATAGACTTTCAAAGACTATTTCATTTCTTCTGTCTCTCAGCAAATGGTGAAACCTCTCTCTTACAACTTGTTTAAATAATAATGGAGAGAGGTTTGGAGAGAAGGTCTGGCTGCACAGCAGAGACTGACTTGGAACTCTAGGTAGCCCTTGCTATCCTCTAACACATGATCTTCACGCTTCTGCTCCCAAGGAGAATGGGCATGTGCCTCAGTGCCCAGCTCACTCCATTGCTAAGAGGAATCATCAGCTTTATTAAAGAGCTTAATGCTTACTGCTTATTATTATGATTTCGGTGAGAGTGTCCACGTTTGTATACATGTATGAAGGCTAGAGGACAACCTCAGCTATTAGTTCTCAAGAGCTGCCCATCTTGGTCTTTTGAGACAAGGACTCTTAACTGGCCTGGCTCTTGCTGATTAGATCTAGCCAGCCAGTGTGCCCAGGGATCCAGCTGTGTCTGACTTCCTAGAGTTGGGTTTGCTATCATGCCTAACTTTTTTTTTTTT
>JADRCC010556306.1:0-11736 GCA_019843855.1 Hylomyscus alleni | reverse complement strand
ATTTATTTATTTATTTATTTATTTATTTATTTATTTATTTTGGTTTTTCGAGACAGGGTTTCCCAGTGTAGCCCTGGCTGTCCTGGAACTCACTCTGTAGACCAGGCTGTCCTTGAACTCAGAGATCCACCTGCCTCTGCCTCCTAAGTGCTGGGATTAAAGGCGTGCGCCACCACCACCCAGCGGTTCTCCCTTTCTTTCATGTTGGGTTTTCGGTATCAAACTTAGGTCATCAAGCTTGGCTGCAAGCACCCTTGCCCACAGAGCCATCCAACTGCCCTGTGAGGGGATTCACGGTCAAAGTTGCAACACAATCTTTCAGTTGTTTTTCTCAACGATTATTAACTAGTTCACCCCTCACATCTTTTGCTCATTTTACCTTTGACTTTTAAATTTAGGATATCTCAAACTCTCTTTCTTTCTTCCTTTCTTCCTTTCTTCCTTTCTCTATCTCTTTCTCTTTCTCTCTCTCTTTCTCTCTTTCTCTCTTTCTTTCCTTCTTTCTCTCTCTCTCTCTTTCTTTCTTTCTTTCTTTCTTTCTTTCTTTCTTTCTTTCTTTCTTTCTTTTTCTTTCTTAATCACAGGCAAAATCAAAGTCCCTCTCCTTCTATGCACATGGTGCATAGTAGGCCTATGTGTTAGTCATGCTTGCATAGATTGATAGAGTGCTGTAGAAACAGGCTTTCTAGGCAATTACTGCTGGCTTTGCTCAACCCTGCTCAGCTCAGAGAGAAATACTTGAAGAGGAACCTATCTCCCAGACAGTTTGAAGCAAACTATTCCAGTAGTGAGAGACCACGGACCAGCACATAGCCCCACAACTGATCGACGCCATCACTCCCAAGCCTCAGTAAAGTGTCCCAGTTAGCTTTCCCCCTCACAGACTCGCTCCCTCCCTTGTGTGTCCTTATGAACACAGTCTCATCTGACGTCACACTCTGGTCTCTTTCTGCCTTCCGTCTCTTTCTGCTGCCTCTGAAATCTAACATAGCTGTGATTAAGAAACCTGATAAAACATCGTAAAGGAAAAAAGATTTGTCTGGATGCATGGTCTACAGCAGCTTGGACTCATACTCTGGGGCAGAAGGACAGCAGGACAGCAGGAATACAGACTGGAAGAGGTATTTGCTTTGTAGAAGACAGGAAACAGAGAGTGAGGAAGCAAGTGTTGACCAATATAACTTGTAATGTCACACCTCAGTGACCCACCTCAGTTACTTAGGACCCACGGTCTAACCTTAAATTAAGGGGGAAAACCCTTCAGAGACTGAAAAATAATCCTAGAGAAGAGGCTGGATTTTTGACTTCCCAAGTTCCCCCTCTGCTTAGCATATGGTCTTTTTTTATTTTCTGTGTGCCTGTTGCATGCGTGTCTTTCCTCACTTCCAAAACAAACCATTATCAACTGCTGATTCTATCTGCTCCTGTTTGCTGTGTTCAAGATTTTGTGATGGCTGAAGTTAACGTTTTACGTTTTAATTGCTGTGATTAAGAGATCTATAAAATGAAAATATCTCTAACCTGTAAACCCTGATTGCCCAAGGATAGATAACTCCTAGAGTGCTGGAGGTTGCCCATGCAAGATAACCTGGGGTTTTTGCTTTCTGTAAAAAAGTTTGGTTGCTCCAACTGCACAGGACGTGGGCTTGATCACACATAGGCAGGAGGTATGTAGGCAGGAAATGCATCAGGATGTATGCTTGTCCCTGACTGGACAAAGGTAGGAAGCACATAGCCTTATGGGTTTTACCTATACAAGCCCCTAATGTAATTTGGCACCACACTCTGGGAATCCACGTATTGACTTGGCCATTATCAAGGGTCCTAGCCAGTACTTAATACAACTTACTTCAAAAACTTTGGCTCAGAAACTGTGGTCTGATTCTCATCTGCTGGGAGTGATGTTTTCTGGGAGCCCCCCATTGAGATCAGACCAGATACCCAAATTCTAGACCTGGAGCTTCACTCCAGGACCCCGGTGCTGAAGGACCCTCTCAGGAGGTGAGCCCCTTGAGAGTTCCAATGCTCAGAGGTACGCTTTTGATTTTACAAACTCTCAGAAGTGAACTGCCAAGAAAAGCAGCAAGCCTGTGGAGGCCTGCCCTAGTAAGGCAAAGTAATTTTCTGTGACATCTGGTTCTGTTGGGATCTAGATCTGGGACTATGGGATCCAAACTGTCTCATCCAGGGCAAAGAGCAAGATGTCTCGCCACGCTGCCTCGTTCTGGTTGCTTGGATACTGGGAGCCAAGATGGAAATCAGTCAGGCTCAGATAAGCGTGTGAATGAAGGTGGCCACCACGTATTTTGCTTTTGACCGATCTCTTCTGACTGCGTGACCATTCTATGTTCTGTGTTTATGGGTTTGTTCTTACTGTCTCTGCCACCAGCAGCTACCAGTCGCTGCCAGCAGCCACTGCCACCACCATTTGCCATGGCTGCTTTGATGGCCGGGGCTCAGAATTTCTTATCTCTGGAACTTTCTGGTCTCTGTAGCAGGGACTCAAGTGTCTTTCAGGTGTGGATAATATTAATATTGTTTTATGCTGTTCTGCTTTTTATTGAAAATCTGGCTCTCACATTGGGTTATGTATGTCTCAACCTTCTCTGGATGCAAGCATGCGTATTTAAAGTTTCCTCTCTGTCCTGTGTCAGCTGAGCCATCTGATTTTGTGACAGGAAAAAGAGAGCAAAGAAGAAAAAGAGCCAAGAAGGTAGAGCACTGGTTTCATTTAATTGTCTAAAACCTCTTACATTTCATATAAGATATGAGAATATAAGATATAAGAAATCATATAAGATATGAACCTTATATGATTTGCAAGTCTATTATATGAACTTCCTGTACCTCAGTATTTGTAAGTTTATTGGGTATGCTTAAAAATCTGTAACAAAAAAAGTTAACTTAATCTTGCCTCTTCCCCTCTCACCGCTGGTTGTAGGTGGGAGACCTGGCCATGAGGTCATGAGAGCAGGTGAGCTGTCCCTGCCTCTCATCCCTTGCAGTCTATGGCAGGTAGGAGAACTGCCTCATATCCCACCCCGTCCTTGGAAGTCATCAGAGTGGGAATGCTGCTTTTGCCTGCTACAGTGCCCAGAGAGTGGGCCCCTTACCTCACCTGCACAGCACAGCACACTGGCCTTGGATGTGGAGGTTGAAGGGGAGCAGCCCTGAGGCTGTGAGTGCAGGAGAGCTGGTCCTTCCTCTTGTCTGTCGTGTGGTGGGGGAGGTAAGGGAAAGCTGCCCTCCTCCCTTGTCATCCATGGCAGGTGGGAGAGCTGACCCCAGGGCCATGAGAGTGGGAGAACCATAAGACTGTAAAAGTGTAGCTTTTGCGAAATTAGAGGGTACACTTTTATCCTTGTTAGGTTTAGCCTCAAAAACAAAAACAAACAAAGCCACAATTTTTGAATTGAGTCTCTTTCAGCACCAAAATAAAATTTAGTCATAAATACAATCCACAAGGAGACTGGAAACTTTATCCTCCTGGTCCATCCCAGAATAACACACTTTCTTGTGTGACTCAACTTATCAAGACAGCTCAAGTTTAACAAAGTTTTTTTTTTTTTTTTTTTTTTTTTTTTTTTTTTTTTAAGGCAATGCATTCTTAAGACCTGCATTCTTAGCCACTGGATCTCTATAACTTTAGTAAAAATAAAAATGGCTGCTAGCCATGTGTTTGCCTCCATCCTGTGGGGCCATCAATTAAGATGGCAGCAAGCCACATGTCGTTTACATCCCAAGATGGTGTCACACCACATAGTTCCTTTAAGATTACTTGCATATAGATTTTTAATTATCAACCCTCAGTCTTACAAGTTTTAAGTTAATGTTTTAAACTTTTTATTGGTTCTTTGTGAATTCCATATCACGCACCCCTCCCTTAGTACTCACCCTCTACCCTTGCAACCTTTCCCCCCAACAGAGGGGAAAAAAATCTTGTTGTTGAATCAGCAGGGTGACACAGTGTGTCCACAGCATACCCTTTTGTCCACACTTCTTTGTTTACAAATGTGCATTGCAATGACTTGTTGGTCTGATACTAGGCCTTCCTCCGGCTTCTACACCATCATTACTGAACCTCACTGGGACTCCTCGCAGACGACCTGTTGTTGCCCTGTTTCATGGAGACCCTGTAGGTTTGAATCTCTAGGACTGCCCCTTCATGTATTCCAGCAGTTCGTAGATGGGGTAGACATTAGGGTGGGCCAGTTCAAATCCCTGACTCTGAGCCTGGGAGGCATCTGAGCTGGTTAGTCTGCCAGCTCTCTTGCTCTCATGCCCTTGGGGCTAGCTCACTGGCAAGCTCCACAACCAGGGCCAGCTCTATCCTGCTGCCCAGGTGAGGTGCGGAGCCCTCTCTCCCAAGGGTTATGAGGACATGATCCATTCTCCCACTCTCATGGCCCTGGGGTCAGCTCTCCCACCTGCCATAGATTACAAGGGATGAGAGAGGAGGGAGGGCATCCTTCCCTTACCTACTGTCATGGTTTGAATATGAATAAGGAGTGGCACTATTTGTAGGTGCAGCCTTGTTGGAGTAGGTGTGCCACTCTGAGCATGGGCTTTAAGACCCTCATTCAAGGTGCCTGGAAGTCAGTCTTCCACTAGCAGCCTTCAGATGAAGATGTAGAATTCTCAGCTTCTCCTGCACCATGCCTGCCTGGATGCTGCCGTGATCCCACTTTGATGATAATGGACTGAACCTCTGAACCTGTAAGCCAGCCCCAATTAAATGTTGTCCTTATGAGAGTTGACTGGGTCATGGTGTCTGTTCACAGCAATAAAACCCTAAGACACTTCCTCCACCACACAACAGACAAGAGGCAGAACCAGTTCTCTTGCACTCACAGCCTCAGGGCCAACTCACCCTCCACCCCCACACCCAGAGCCAGCTCTACTGTGCTGTGCACAGGAGGTGAAGGGCCTACTCTGTGGAGCACTGTTGTAGGTGAAGGCATAAAGAGAATATGACTTCACTGCCATCTTGATTCGAGGTGACCACATGGTATAAATCAACTAAAGAGGCAACAGTATTTTCAAGATATTTTGGATTCGGATGGATTTTTGTGTAATAATTCTTGCCTGAAAACAAAGTCATAAAAAAAAGATTTATAAAAGATACAATTTAAAAAAATCAATACTTGTTTAATAATGTATTTAGGGTGCACCTTCGTGTGTTCATATGTAAACAACATACATTGTGTTGGCAGCTGAACTTTGTAATGTCAGAGGCACCTGTGTGTAGGTTTTAAAGGCATGAAGGCGTCACAGAGTACAGCTTAGGCTTGGCACAGTATAGGAGGGCTGGAATTCCTAAAGAGAGCCCAGGAGATGCCTGTAATTTCGGAGATGCCTGTGCCGAGTGATAGCATCAGAAAGAACGGCAGCTATGCAATGGAACTGTCTGGAGCCTTGAAGACTATGTGTGTTGCTGAAGGGGGAGGCAGAGGTGATCCAGGCCCCTTGGAGGGAGGACCCTGTAGGCTCCCAAGGGAATCCCATATGTTGAGCACTAAGTTGTCCTCACTGTTGGAGTTTTGTCTTGTCTTATCCAGATGTGGTTGTGCCGTTTCCCTTTTGAATTTAGAAAAAAACAAAAAAAAAAAAAGGTACTTAATTTATGTTTTGATATTGCTAGAGAGCACAGTTGAGAAATTTTAAACTTTTGTGTGGAAGGAAATTTTGGAGGTTTGAAAAAAAAACAAATAAAACTGGATATACTTTTTAAAGAAACGACTTTAAAAATATTTAAATTTATAAGGCTATGGGACATGTTATGTTTATAAAATGTTTTAGAGTATGATTTACTTATTAAAATGTAATCTTAAAAATACCTAAGTGAAAGGTTAAAGAGTGATGGCTGCAGCTGTGAGCACCAAGCACTAATACCAAGCAGAAACTGGGATTTTCCCATCATACGATACAGCCAGACACTTTCCTAGGCAGTCTGCAAAAAGCCTATGGAATGTTTCTCCTTACCAAAGTCTATTCAGGCTGACAGAGACAGACTAAGAGAATGAAGGTCTTAAGAATGCATTGCCTTTTTAAAAAGCTTTTTAATAGCTTTAGCTATTTTGATAAGTTGAGTCATATAAGAAAGTGTGATATTCTGTCATGGAACTCCATGTAAGGACCAAGAAAGCAAAGTTTCCAGTCTCCCTTTGGACTATATTTATGACTTCAAGTTTTATTTTGGTGCTAAAAGAGTCCCTCAATTCAAAAATTGTTTTTTTATGTTTTGAAGCTAAACCTAACAAGGATATAAAATTGCAAATTCTAATTTTAAAAAAGCTACTAATTTATAAACCAGTAAAGATGATTTAAGACATGCAAGTTAATGATCGGTCACCTTATGATGGTCAATTTCTTTTTTTCATTAATTTACCTGTTTATTCACCTCATACCCCGATCGAAGTCCCTCTCCCTCCTTCCACTCCTAATCTCCTACCCCCTTCTCCCACTCTCCCCTCCCCACCTCCCCATACCGACCTGCCCTGGCCCAAGTCTCATCAGCACTAAGCACATCCTCTCCCACTGAGGCCAGGCAAGGCAGCTCAGCTGAGAGACAGGGATCCAAAGGTAGGCACCAGGATCCGAATCAGAGACAGCCCCCAGTTTTGGGGGGACCTACACGAAGACCAAGCTGCACCTTTCTACATATGTGTAGGGGGCCTAGGTCTAGCCCCTGCATGCTCTTTGGTTGTTGGTTCAGTCTCTGTGAACACCCATGGTCCCAGGTTAGTTGGCTCTGTAGGTCTTCTTGTGGTGTGCTTGACCCCTCTGGCTCCCTCAGTCCGTCCTTCGACTCCTTCTCAATCCTCCCCAGATTCCGTGAACTCTGCCTGGTGTTTGGCTGTGGGTCTCTGCATCTGTTTCCAATGATCAAATTCTTTAATGTGTTCAGAGCTATCTTTGTAGTCATGCTAAGGACTAATGTAATTAATTGCAGGAATAAGCTTTACTTAGTTTCCTCTATACATTTTCAAGGTTAAACAAAAAAACAAGTAACTAAACAAGTAACTAAAAACAAGTTGTACTGGCTGGTTTTGTGTGTCAACTTGACACAGGCTGGAGTTATCACACAGAGAAGGGAGTTTCAGTTGGGGAAGTGCCTCCATGAGATCCAGCTGTGGGGCATTTTCTCAATTAGTGATCAAGGGGGTAGGGCCCCTTGTGGGTGGTGCCATCCCTGGGCTGGAAGTCTTGGGTTCTATAAGACAGCAGGCTGAGCAAGCCAGGGAAGCAAGCCAGTAAGGAACATCTCTCCATGGCCTCCTGCTTCCTGACCTGCTTGAGTTCCAGTCCTGACTTCCCCTGGTGATCAACAGCCATGTGGAAGTGTAAGCTGAATAAACCCTTTCCTCCCCAACTTGTTTCTTGGTCATGATGTTTGTACAGGAATAGAAACCCTGACTAAGACACAAGTAAAGCTTATTTAAAATCAGGTATGCTAAATAGGTGACCATCACAACTTTTCAGAGTTCTGCTGACTATGACATTTGAAAGGTTTAAAGGAAAAACCCTCCTGTGATAGACACAAATACTATATCCTTGAGGCAACCCAAAGGTCTTCAAAGAACACAGATGAGGCACACATCTGGACTGTGGTGATACTAACCACTGGGAAAAACTGCCCCATGCCTTGCCAGCTGCCAGGACCCTGCACAAACTGTGGGTCTCATAGGGTTGCCTGTCTATCCAGCCTCAGTCAAAGTAGGCTAATCTTCCCAAGTTTCTCATCCACAGGAAAATCTCTCAGTCCTTCTGCGTTCTGTCCCGTGCAGCAGCTGAAGAGGCAATGCTGTCCTGTGTGACAGCTGAAGACTTCCAACTTCTGCCTCTCGGTGAGGCCTCGGAGATCACAGGAGTGGACTAGGCTTACATCCAGGTAGCTGGTAAGTCTGTCATTTTAGTAGACACAGAGGCCATTTGGTTTATACTTCCTGCTATAATTGGTCCTTGTCAGATTTCTGATGGTGTGGACAGCTAACTGTAACTTTGTCAGTTTGTCGGCGGCAAGCAACCAGCTTCTCCACCAAGGTTGCAGCTGCCTGGTCAAGGCCTGTCAAGGCCTGAGAACCCGGCCTTGCTTTTGGGAGCTCTTAGGTCTCCTGCTGAAAAAGGGCACTCGCAGACAGGTTTGCCTTATACTGAAGGATTAAACAGGTTTCAGAGGTAACTTTTGTTTTGTTTTCCAGACTAAGTTTCTCTGTATAATAGTCTTAGAACTTGCTCTGTCGACCAGGCTGGTCTTAAACTCACAGAGATCTGCCTGCCTCTGAGTCCTCCCAAGAGGCATGTGCTTCTGTAACAAGATGGTTGCCTGCCCCTACTGTACTGGATGTGTGCTTGGGCACACATAGACAGGAAGAATGTCAGGATATATGGTTGTCCCTGATTGGACAAAGGCAGGAAACTTATAGCCTTGTGGGTTTTGCCTTTATAAGTCCCTGGCAAATGTAACCGGGCACCATACCCTGGGAATATAGGTATGGCCCTCCTGGCCATTATCGATGGTCCTGGCCAGTACTCAACAAAACTCGCTTCAAATTTGGCTCAACTATTGTGGTAGTAGTCTTATTCTTACCAGTGGGATTGACAATCTCCCTACGGCTACCTGTCTAGCTCAAAAATTTTTTTTCTGCCTTTTAATTCTTTAACTATCAAAGAAAAGGAACCCAGTCAAAACCCTTGGTTATACTGGTGCACCATGAATTGGGGACCAAGCACTAAACACACGAGCACATTCAAGTTCCAACCACAACACTCAGCTGTTCACCTCCAAAGGTCATTTGTTTCTCAGATCTTTATGGTCTGCATTTTGTTTCCCATTCTTACTGTCAACTTATCTAAAAGCAGCCGACAGTATCCATAGATAACCCGAATGCTCTCCTATCTTGAAATCTCCTTTCAAATTAATTAGTCACCTACCTACTTATTCATCTCCAGGCAAAGTCTCAGGACATGGATGAATTATGGATAAATTATTGACCAAGATATAAGAGGAATGACCACTAGTCTACTCTCTCCAGGTCTCCATTTCGGCCTGAAGCCTCCTGAATGTAGATTTTCCTGACCACATCTCTCTGTTTCCTGGTCTTCCCATGCTCCCATGAACACATCTGTTAAGTTCTAGTTATGATGTCTTAGATTTTCTCTGACTCACTTTTTTCTAAACCTTTCAATTCTCTCCACAAACTAGTTCTAATGCCCTAAAAACAACACACAGTTGTGTCTTCTCAACAGGGGCCCACTTCTCTCTTACTGGTTTTCTCAGTTAGATTTCTGAAGTAATGACCAAAATACTTGAACAAAGAACTTAAGGGACAGAATATTTGCTTTGGATCATAGCAGCCATAGTTTGCTTTCATCACGGTGGCAAGGGTATCTAGAGGATGCCGTTTACCCCACACATATAGGAAGTGGAAAGAAACAAACATTGAAGGATCTGGAACAAGATACCAGTGAGGACGTAACCTAGCGACCCACTTCCTTCACGCGGGCACCACTTCCTCAGTTTCCCATCACTTCCCAAAATAGCGTTACCAGCTGGAGACCAAGTGGACTACACAGAGACTGCAGAGACATTTCAGCTTGAAACCATGAGAATGTGCAGCAAACGTTTGTTAAATTAAGAAATAAGTGAGCAAGTACTTTACCTGGTGGCCTTCTCTGCGTGACTCAAGTGTTACACACATTAGAGGAGGCTCTTGTTTCACACTGGACTCCTCCAAGCAGAGCTAATGGCTCCCATCAAAAATGAAAATGGAGTCACTCAACCTAACCATTCCTACGAACCAGCTGAAATGAAGCTACCTATCTGGCCTTCTGAGACATCAGGACAGGAGAACTCTTATAGCCAACTTTCCCAAATAGGCCAGTTGCAGTCCACAGGGTCTCTCTGCCTCACTTGTCACCGAAGAGGGTGACCTGAAGTGGCACCATATTAACTAAGTAGCTGTGGCCCTATTGTTCTGACTCCCTGTTTGTCCTCTACAATGAAAGTATTGAAATTAATTCATTTTCTGTTCCTTTGTTTCTGCTTTCTTTAGCTTTCCTTTGTCTAGAACACTGACTTCTGCTCAGCCCCTGGGAACACTTAGTCTATTTTATGGAAGCAAGTGTTGCCCAATGCTAGAATTGAAAATAAAGTCAGCTGAGGTCATTAAGCTGAATTGTCGTAATTCGGGCCTTTGACACAAGTAACTAGGAAGCTCAGAATTCAGCTGTCTTCAATCATGGTTCAGCGGAGGTTAGAGTGAATCGCTCCTCTCCCCACGCTGGGCCTGCTTTTCTCCCTCCTTTACTGTTATTTCCTGACTCTACTTACTTCCCCCCCCTTTTCTTCCTCCATCCTGCCTTCCTCCCCTCCCCTTTCCTCCTTTCTCCCTCCTTCCTGCTTTCCTCTCCTCCCTTCTCTTCTCTCTCCTCCCCTTCTTTTTCTCATCCTTCCTGTCTCCCGACTCTCCCCAGTCCCTACTTCCTCCTCTCTGCCCTTAGGCCTCCCCTTTCTAATGCTGTCTCCTGTAGCTGGGTCTCCGGTCTGTCCTCCATGTGTGACAATGGCAGCTGTTTGCTCCGAGATGTGCCTTTCTTTAGTGCCCTCAGAGAAAGAAAGTCTGTCTCCACACCATTGTTTTGATGTAACGGAGAATTTCAGGCTTGACATGACCTATGTGCATGGTCTAGTGTGGATGGAGTAGAGGTGGGACATGGTGACTGGCAGAAAGGGAAGTCGAGGTTTTTCCAAAGGAAGGGATGCTGGGCACATGAAAACAACACAGGTCTATCATGAATATTTTCCTTGGGTTTTTAACTAAGGAGTAAAGTGTGTGTGTGTGTGTGTGTGTGTGTGTGTGTGTGCTGCTTTTAATAGGACACTACTTCCTGCCCCTTGAAAGGAAGCTCCCAGGATGGAGCTACATGGCGATCTTTTATCTGTTTGATTCAGATCATAAACATTGCAAAGATGGACTACACTTTATTCTTTGAGGAAAAGGTATGAATTAAGTCAGAGACAGCTGTAAAGAAACCCACTAAACCTGATGTTATAAATCTGTTCAGCAAAGCCGAGGACTGCAGGACAACGCTCATGTTTGTTCTGGCTTCTAGCCAGGTGGGAATTCTGGAACTCTGTTCACAGATTAACTGCCTCAGCCTCAGAGAGGAAGTGCGCTGCTCAGGAACTACCCGGGGCTGTAGATCCCCATCTCAGGGTGGCAGGAAAGGCTGCCTGCCTGCGGTGTGTTCGTGTGCCGGTACAGGTAGGGAGGCCTTGAGGGCCCTCGTTTCATACGAATGCAGCCAGACACTGGAAAGTGCAAGAGATTGTTACATGCTCAGTTCTGAAAGAGTAGGAGTGTGTTTTCTGAGTTCGGCACTTGTTGGTTTGTCTCTGTGTTTGAAGTCCTGTAAAAGAAGCAAGAATCAGAATTTAAGAGGGAAACCCTCAGCTGTCCTTGCTGCATCTGTAAGGTGTGCTAGTTCACACCCTGTGAAGGAGTGTAGGTTCTGTGGAAGGAGGAAGGGAAGACAATGTCGTGTCATTTTTGGATCACAGAAACATGACTTCAAGACTCTAATGTTGCGGGGAAACAAACTGGAAAAGGTTAAATTGGTTCCCTTTCTTGACAACGGTTTTATCATTTCGCAAACTGGATTTTGAGAAAAGGAATAATGAAATTGCCATTCCCTTAATGTGAGTTATAAATACAAATGGCTAATCAGAAATCA
>JADRCC010556301.1:0-10624 GCA_019843855.1 Hylomyscus alleni | reverse complement strand
TTTTTTTTTTTTTTCCAGAGGGGAAACTGGGAAAGGGGATATCATTTGAAATGTAAATAAAGAAAATATCTGGCGGGCTGGTGAGATGGCTCAGTGGATAAGAGCACTCACTGACTGCTCTTCCTAAGGTCCTGAGTTCAAATCCCAGCAACCACATGGTGGCTCACAACCACCCCTAATAAGATCTGACGCCCTCTTCTGGTGTGTCTGAAGACAGCTACAGTGTACTTATATATAATAAATAAATAATTTATTAAAAAAAAAAGAAAATATCTAATAAAAAAATTTTATCTTGACTCTCCAGTAGCTAGAATATCATATGCAACCAATAGATGTTTGTTGAACTAAACTAAAAAAAAACAAAAAAAAAACAAAAAAAACCAGAAACAAACAAACAAACAAACAAAAAAAACCCTATCTGCCCCACTCTAAGGGCCAGAGGAGATAAGTAGCTCCTAGAATGAAGAGTTTTAAGTTATTTTCATTTCTTTTCCTCATTTTCAAGGCTAGGTCACATGTCAGCTAGGTCACCTTAATGGGTTGTATGCAGACATATGGTGATTGGGAGAGATGGGCCAATGAGAGGGGAGGGGTATAAGGCCTAAAGGGGCTGCTGGAGCCTATGCTGTGAGAAGGATACAGCAGTTAGTGCTGGTGGCAGGTCCAAGACAGATGTGAGGAATCTTCCAGAAGACATGTGAGTGGCCAGGATGCAAAAGGTGGGGCTTCTCAAGAGTTTTCATGATGATCATCCTTTGAGGTGCTCAGCAAGGGTCTCCTGGAATTCTTGTTTCCTCCCCTCACAATCTCTGTGTCTTCCTTCAGAGCCGGGTCTATTTCTCTTTCTCTCTCTAGAGCAGTGCTTAGGATTAAGAGGAAAACCAGAGCATAGAGGGAGATGAGGACCAGGAAAACAGAAGCAAGAATTGATGTTCATCCACACATTAAGAGAGGGTGAGAGTTGGGGTCCAGGGGAGAAGAATACAAAAGCTTTAGAGGAAATTTAGACAGCTATCTGACCCTGCCTTAGGAGTGGTAGGGAATTTTTTCTCTGAGAAAAATTGAGTGGATGGGCTGGAGAGATAGCACAGTGGTTAAGAGTATGTACAGCTCTTGCAAGAGATTGGCATTCAGTACCCAGAACCCATGTTGAGCAGCTCACGACTGCCTGTAACTCCACTCCAAGGGATCTGACTTCTTTATATGGTCTTCGTTGGCATTACCTTCACATGCATCCAGTCTCTACATACTCAGTTAAAAATAAAGTAAATCTTTAAAAGGACAGAGTGGAGGGTAGTGGTAGAACCGACTCCAGTTGACTTCCTGAAACAGAAACCTTTTAGCTTGGCATAGTGTTGGGGAGAGCAAGTTGAATTTGCCATTTGAGTTCATCGGTCATTATAGTAGCTCAAAAACTTTGGGGGCAAACTCAGGTGTGAGTAGCCTGGAAGCTCTGTGTCGGTTCAGTAGGTGCCTCAGATGCATCCCATGCTCATATCTTCAACTGCACCCCTCACAGGGTACTCAACTGCACCCCTGTGGAAGAGTTGCCTGGCTCTTCCACAAACAGCTTCAAATTAATGTGTTCCAAACAGAACTCTTGATGTTCCGGCCCAGCCTGTACCTCTCCCAGTTTCCTGGTTCTGACTACATGGTTCTTTAATTACCCAGTTGCTCAAGTGAAAAGCCAAGTGCTTGTCCTGAGTCCCTCCCTCTTCCTTTACCGCTACCATCCTATTTATCAGTGTGTTTTGTAGACTGGCCACTGCAATGGATCTTGCCTTTGTATCAATCTCATTTGAGCTACTCCTCAGGAATGCCCCACCTTCCATCCTCCCATGCACCCTCCCACTCATCATCTCCACCATTTTAGCTGTCTAGTCAAGCATGTGCTTAAACACAACCAGGAAACGACATCTTGTTATCCATGCTGGGTGGAGTTGCAACTTTCAATGCTTTCTTCAATCTTTGTTATTTATATTTGAAACACCATTTTTCTTCATTTGATTGCTAAGAGACTCTCAAAACCTAAGTTCTGTTCACCCACTTCTATTACTTCATGGCTAGAAGTTACTCTTCCTAGGGCTTGCTTTTCCAGGGCAAGAAGGAATATGGAATGTGCCCATGAAATATGACTCATGGAATCAGAATCGCAGAGAGACCTCAGCTGGCCTCTAGGTTACTCTTAGAGCTTTTCTGGACACACTAGGGGAGTGTTCCTTTGGTAAAGTCACCCAGATTTGAACACTGATCACAGTATTCAAGTAGACAAGGTCTAGATATTCCTTGTTACTGTTAGACTGTCAGGCATCTGACTCTTTGAGATCTTGTTAATGACATTCACATTCATAGACTATTAAGCTAGGCTGCCAATGTATTAGAATTATTTTGAAGGAAGGCCAGTTACAAAGATCACACCTGTTCAAGTTCAAGTCAGAATTTGAGGTCTGTCAAATCCATGTTTGATATCTATAAATAAAATTAATGACTCGAAATTTAGATTTTCCTATGAAATCAGAATACCTAATTACCATTGGCATACCTTTTCAGAGATTCTGATTCTAATATTAAAGTAAATGGGAAATTACAAACCTAGAACTGGGCTCTTTTACTGCCCTTTTTTATCCTGAAGCCTAAATTGATTCCCATCACCTTCAACATGGTTCCCCACTGCCTATAGAATAAAATGCATAATCCAGCTTTCACCTGAAATAGACTTTTCAAGGTTGTTTAGACTCAAAGCAAGTTGATCTTAGGTAAAATAGATATTTATAAAGGTTTTATTTATTTATTTTATATATATGATGAGTACACTGTAGCTGTCTTCAGACACACCAGAAGAGGGCATCGAATCCCATTTCAGATGGTTGTGAGTCACCATGTGGTTGCTGGGAATTGAACTCAGGACCTCTGGAAGAGCAGTCAGTGCTTTTAACTGCTGAGCCATCTCTCCAGCCCCTGGTAAAATAGATTTTTGAAATACTTTTTTGGACACTCAGAAGGGATAGGAAACCTCTGATTTTATTTTTGTGTCTACTGCCTTCATGTTCCCTCATAGCAATAGGCAGAGTTATGGTGAGTTATAGGCAGACACACTTTTGAGGCAGGCCTCCTCCCCTAGAGAAAATACATTAGTGTTGCAGGTGATGGGGCCCTTGAACTATGCCACAGTGATATGGGACAGTGAGCCTCATAGGCAGGAGCCAAGATGAGGCCTTTGAAACATGCAAAAGCAAGTTCTGGGTTGTTGGCATTATCCTGACTTCCCAGCAAGGAAACCAAAACAAATTCTTTCTGGAGGAAAGACCCTAATTTTTCCAGAGAAGACTATGCCCACAGATTGAAATCAGCTGTGCCTGAGCTCATCATTGAATGTCACCAAACGTCCAGAGCCACAAACTCTAGGTTACATGTGTAAGAGTCAGCAGAAGAGACAGCAGTTGGGACATTTTAAGATTCTACCTGTCACTGAGTTACCGGGCATATTTCTATTAGACTCTAACTGCCACATAGCAGGTATCTATCTTGTTACTGGTACATAAAGAGTCTACCAGTCATATCTGATGCTGATTAAGCTGGATGGACGTTTGCCCCCCTCACTCTCCCACTGTGCCGCCCTACTTTGTACCTGGTTAGATAACAGCAGCTAGTCAGCTCTTGGCTGACTCTTCTTGCAGTGGCCTCCAAGCAGTGAAAAACTGAAAAAGTTACAGGATCAAGGGATGCCTTGCTGAAGGGAGAGTAGCCAGCTGATGGACAGAAGGTGGGGCCATGGGAGCAGAGCAGAGGAAGCTCAGAAGAGCCTCTGTACATAGTAGCAGCGTTCCATCCTTCCTAAACTTGATGCCACACTATCGTCCTGTTTTCTTGTTCTTATTAGCTCTGTTAATTTTTGTAACTGAGTTTCTTGTGTATAATAATTTCTCCTCTGAATGAAAAACTCAGGCTGACTTTTATATCCTGACAGAGGCATTGTAAGATATGAACCATCCATTTAATACCTATCTGTCTATGAGGAAGATACAATGATTATCTCCATTTACCGGATGAGGTACAAAGGAACAAAGATTCTGTCCTTTGTCTAAAGTCACATGCTTAGTTAGGAGAGCTGTCATGCCAGCACAGAACCATGTAGAAAATGTTTGGAGATATAAATGGAGGAGTGAAAAATAAAATCAGGCAGTGTGGGAAAAGTGGAAAAAGAGGATTGTTCAACTCCATAAAATAATGACTGGGTTAAATAGCTGAATGAAGAATCAATGAAGCAGAAGAGTTCTGAAGAAATTCCACATAAGTGGAAGTAGATTAGAGTCTTGTAAAAGCAAATGAAATTTTAAAAACAGGTTAAGCCACAGGGAGGATGAAAAAAAAAAAAACCCAAAACTAACGTTGACCTAATTGGAGGTTTGGACAAGAGAATAAATGGAATGGGAAAAAGCAATGTTTAAAGAGATGGCTGAGAGGTTTCTAGAAGTATAGGGTATACTACCTCTCCATTATATTTTTGGTTGTGAGTCTAGTCTTTAAAGCCTGAGCCATTTCTCCATCCCTCTCTCCTTTTTCTTAAGAGATAAAGTCAGATGACAAAGAGTAGAGCTGTTAGAAGGCAATTACAGAGCTAGACTTCACAACAGCAACAATGGAAGCCACAGGCAGTGGGATAGTATCTTCAAAAGGCAGAGTCAAACTGAAAGATACGGTGGATAGGTATTGTTGAAGGAAATTTTATTTCACTGTATTTTTCCTCTTTAAAAGAATTCTTTATTACTACTACTATTTATTTATTTATTTATTTTCTTTTTTCTTTTTTACATTCTAGATTTTATTCCCCTCCTGGTCCACTCTCCAACTGTTCCATATCCCATATCTCTTCCCTACTCCCCGTCTCCACGAGGATGTCCCCCCCACCTGACCTCTAAGCTTCCTGAGGCTTCCAGTCTCTTGAGGGTTAGGTGCATCTTCTCTGACTGAACCCAGACCCTGCAGTCCTCTGCTGTATATGTATTGGGGGCCTCATATCAGCTGGTGTATGCTTCCTGGTTGGTGGTCCAGTGTTGAGAGATCTCAGGGTAGGGGTCCAGGTTAATTGAGACTGTTGGTCCTCCTACAGTATTGCCCTCCTCCTCAGCTTATCACCTCGCACAAAGCTCAAGTCCAAGCGGATCAAGGAGCTCAACATAAAACTAGATACACTCAATCTAATAGAAGAGAAAAGTGGGAAAGAGCCTTGAACAGGCTTGAACAGGGGGCAATTTCCTAAACAGAACTCCAATGCCTCACTCTCTAAGATCAAGAATTGATAAATGGGACCTCATGAAACTGGAAAGCTTCTGTAAGGACATAGTCAATAAGACAAATCAGCAACCTACAGATTGGGAAAAAAATCTTCACTAACCCCACATCCAATAGAGGGCTGATATTCAAAATATATAAAGAACTCAAGAAGGAGGTAACCACCAAAAACCCAAACAACCCAATAAAAAAATGAGGTATAGAACTTTTAAAGATTTCTACTCTTTGAAAATGTCATAGATGTGTACAATGTATCTTACTAATGCCCACTGTAGTGGCTATTCCTGGTTGTCAACTTGACTATATCTGAAATGAACTATAATCCAGAATTAGAAGGCTCACCTGTGGCCCTAATCTGGAGGCTGAGAGATACAAGTTTCCCACCTGAATCTTGGCATGGGGATCTTGAGGCATAGTGGCTATGAATCCCAGAGGATTAAGATAGGAAGATCTATGAGTTCAAGATCATCTGGGATTAAAGGTGTGGTGGCATAGTGGCTATGAATTATAGAAGATTAAGATTGGAAGATCTACGAGTTCAAGCAAGGTCATCTGGGATTAAAGGTGTGGTGGCACACCTGGGCTACAGCTTTTGCTGGAGACCTATATAAGGATATTGGAAGAAGGAAGGCGCTCTCTGCTTCGCCTGCTTGCCTTGTGGGACTGAGCAACTGCTGGATCCTTGGACTTCTATTCACAGCTACTGCCGACCGTTGTTGGGAGTTGATTGTTGGGAGTTGGACTACAGACTATAAGTCATCAATAAATTCCTTTACTACATAGAGACTACCATAAGTTCTGTGACTCTAGAGAACCCTGACTAAGACACCCACCCTTCCATTCATGCATCCCCCCCATTCCCAACATGTCTCCCTTCAAGTTTCAAATCATCTCTGTTTCTTGAAAAACCCATTGAGTCCAATCTACTCTGCTCCTATGTACATAGCTGTCAATTATCCACTGGGGCATCGGCAACCTGCCACTAGGCACCACTCAAAGAAAGTGGGCCACTCTCTCTTAGCAGCTATCAAGTATTACTAGATCCTCAGTGGAAGTGGGACTAGGGAGTCCCTCCTATCTCCATGCTGGAATTTTTTTTTTAAAAAAAATAATTTATTTAGCTTTATTTTATGTGCATTGGTATCAAGGTGGCAGGCCCCTTGGAATTGAAGTTATAGACAGTTGTAAGCTGCCATACAGGTGCTGGGAATTGAACCCAGGTCCTTTGGAAGAGCAGACAGTGCTCTTAACCACTGAGACATCTTTCTAGCCCCTTCCTGCTGGAATATAACTGACTTGATCTTGTGAAGAACCACAGTTATGAGTTTATGTGTGCAGTAGCCATGTGATGTCCAGAGGCCAGCATGTCACAGTACTCTTCCCAATCCAGTCCCAAGCTCTTCTGTTCTTTTTTGCCTGTCTTCTGTGATGATGTCTCCTGACTCTTCTGTGATGATGTCTCCTGACTCTCGGGTGTAGGGGTTGATACAGATGTTCTATCTACTGCTGAGTATCCACAGCTACTTACTCTCAGCACTCTAAAAAAAATGCTTATGTCTTCATTAGCCACTACCCACTGTTATAAGAACCTTACTGCTGGGGGAGGGAGGTAGCCCCAGCTGTTCTTGGTTCTCTCTTGAAATAAGCTGAGGGGGAAGAGCCTTGGTGAGGACAAGACTTGGTCTTGTGAGATATTTAGGATTGTCTTTTCTATAATAAAACGTTTACCTGTCTTAAGTCTAAGTTACTTTGCAGTGGTAGTTGGCCTGCTGAGTTCTTCTAAGGCCAGAAACTGCAATCTCTGGTGTTTAGCACCTCAAAGTAAGACAGAGGGGAAATTAAGTAAACGGATTTATTGTTTGTGCTCCTTTCTCTGGTGAGTCATCCAGAAACCTCTCTAGCTAAGCTGGTTAACACTTTGTGAGCTAGAGAGGAAGGAAAGGAAAAGAATTAAGATGCTGTATACAGGTAAATATGCTCAGACGCATATACATTCAAACATTCATACACACACACTCTGGCCGGGCCTGACTGTCAAAATCAACTCCACAAGTATTCATGCATGCTTAATTTAAGCTCCCCAAGCCAAACCTTTCAACCAATAATGTTCTTTTCTCTGGTCTTTTATAACTCCTTAGACAAAATGTCCTTTAGAAAATTACCTCAGAGATAAAATGTTACATGGAATGGGAGTTACAGAAGATTGTTGATATTAAGTTCAAAGCAACAGTTTTTAGATGACCTTGCCTTATCATAGTACACACCTGTGACTTTATTCTTGGACCTTAATGTTTTTCCTTGAACACAAAATATATTTCTATTTTTAGTGTGTGTGTCCCAAGTCTATTTCTATTTTTAGTGTGATGATGAAAGCTCAGTGTATTTCTTATTATGCAGCCTTTACTTACTATTCTGAGGAGTGGGCACATTCTATTCCTGATTCTAACTTTATTACATCTTTCTAGCAACTAAGATCATCTCTAAAATCTTAATAAAATTATTTGAATCAAATCAGGAATACTATAGAATCATTATCTATTTGTCTACATAGCATCATTACAAGATAGTACATCTTAGGTCTGCAAAAATCTGCTCAGAAGGGTGGGCCAATACCTAGTGATTGTTATATATTTAATAGGAAAAACATATTAATAGCAGGAATCTTTCCTCAGATTTAATCTTCTCAGCCTTGCCCAGAGAAGCAAATCCATCATAGATTGACAGTCTATGAGTGAACCCTCTCAGGAAGATCACTTGCTTGTTTTTAGCCTTTCCTAGATGACTCTTGGCACCTTGTCTGCCCAACATTGAGATCAACACAAATCTATGTATAAAAACCTAAGTATTTAGAAGACTTTTTGGCAATGAAACTAACTAAATAACATCTTGGCCCCATGACTTGTCTGCTCACATGTTTATAGTATCAGCTATGAAATTCCCTCCCATGGAGCAGACCTCAAATCCAATCTAGACTGTGAGTGGTTACCTCCTCAGGCAGTCTCACCATTACTGCACGAATGAGAACATCTCTCCTGGTAGGTTGGAATTGTAGCCTGCAGGATCAGCAGTGGGTAGGGGCTCTGATATCTTTTCTCTCCAACAGCCTGCACAGGCTCTTCCAGGAGAGAGAGAGAGAGAGAGAGAGAGAGAGAGAGAGAGAGAGAGAGAGAGAGAGAGAGAGAGAGAGAGAGAGAGATATTATTGAAAGAATGCTTCTTGATCCTAGTTTATTCCTTTGTGTTCTCTATCCAAAGTAAATGGTGTCTTGCTGAAGAGAGTTTTAAGAAAAATGAAACACTATTTAGTAAAGAAGGTCTAAGGTATAAAAAATAATTATGGGCAATTGAAATGGTTAAGATTGTAGTTGAGGGCTGGAGAGATGGCTCAGCAGTTAAGAGCACTGGCTGCTCTTCCAGAGGTCCTGAGTTCAATTCCCAACATATACTCTTAGCTCAGAACCATTAATCTGCCCTCAACTTTAGTTGTTCAGTTACCTTCTCTGTGTTCAGCAACCCCAAACTGCCCTCTGCCTAGTTATATTTTTAAGTGGCCTACAGCCACTTTGCCCAAAATCTCACATGACTGGTCACCTTTTCTCCCTCCAAAACATGGCAAAATCTCCATTTCTCTTCTTCTGTCTCTGAGCTTGCATGCAGGGACCCAGAAATCCCACCTCTTTTCTTCCACCCAGTAATTGGCATTGGCATCTTTATTGATCGATCAAGAACCAATTGGGGAACAGGACCTTAGCATCAGAACTATAAGTTATGCCCTACAGAGGGCATAACCCTGTGACATAATCAAGAGAAAATGGGGAATAAATACACTAATTAAAATATATTGCAAATAATCTTAGAAAAATAAAGCTGGGTATGTACCTCAATTGGCAGAATGATGCCTGGCATTTGGGAGGTCCTGGGTTCAATACCCATCACCACAGAAGACAGGTATGATGTCACAGCCTATAAATAGAGGCCAGAGGTAGGGCACTTAATTAGCAAGTGCAAGGACCTGAGTTCATCTCAGCATCACCACAAAAATAATAAAATAAAATGGAAAAGGAGATGCTTAGAAAAATGAATTCCCAGCATAGAGGGAATAAAAAAGGAATGAAAATTGGAAAGAAAAGGTTAGAAGGAAGTTCAGAAATACCACTAATGTACTAAACTCAATATTGAAAGGCCTCAATGAACACTAACCATAACTATAACTTCTATAGTGACTATACTAGTCTTAATCAGACTGGGATCTAAGATAGGAAACAGGATTGTGAATTAAGCATGTAATGATGAATGCTTAATTTACCAGAGAGATACCTTATTTAAGGTACTAATAAAATAAACATAAATAAGACAATACTGGAAAGAGACAATGACATCTTTCAAATTCAACTCCATATATTTATATCTATATCTATATCTATATCTATATCTATATCTATATCTATATCTATATCTATATCTATATCTATATCTATCTAAATATCGATTTTAACTTGTTTATTTCACGTAGATATTGATCAAATTGGGAAAGATTTTAAAATTTAAATATGCTCTAAATGAGTTGATTTAATGAACATCTGTTGAATATGTACAAAGACACCATAGGCTATATATTAGTTTCCAGTTTACATGACCTGCTCATGAAGGTTGACCAGATGCCTAGAATTGCTGTACAGCAAGGTGAAACCCTTGGGTAAGAAAGTCAAAGTCCCCCTGCCTTCATCTACTTTCTAGATTTATCTCCCACCATACTTTGCTACATTCACTGACTGTACTGCTTACTGCTCTCCATATGGACCCAATATTCTCAGCTCAGATCCATTTTTGGTAACTATTTTGTATATATTTTCCTACTAAATCATTATTTTAAGACTGTGTAGTCAGAGACAATGTCTAGTTACTCTCTCCATTTTCTAGATTACTTATCATTATTACTATTATTATTATTATTATTATTATTATTGTATAGTGTACATTTATAGGTGTGCATGTGTTACTTAGGCAGAAGGCAGAGGACAACTTTGTGGAGTTGGTTCTCTCCTTCCTCCTTTACATAGGTTGTAGGGATTGAACTCAGGTCATTAGGCATATGGGTCAAGAATTTTCACCTGGTGAGCCATATTTATACATTTTTTTTTTATTTGCTAGATCATGATAGTTCTTCAAGACTTCTTTCTTCAGAAAAAGAAAGATCATTTCTTTTTGTTTGTTTGGTCCCTGCAGCACAGTGAGTATTCCAAAGTGATTATTGATTCAGATAGGATATTATTTAAATTACCATATTCCATGTTGAATTGGCCTGTGGGAGATCATATTATTTCTAGTGTATC
>JADRCC010556299.1:0-10246 GCA_019843855.1 Hylomyscus alleni | reverse complement strand
GCCAACATCAAACTAAATGAGAGAAACTTGAAGCAATTCCACTAAAATCAAGGACTAGACAAGGCAGCCCACTCTCTCCCTACCTATTCAATATTGTACTTGAAGTCCTAGCCAGAGCAATTAGACAACAAAAGGAGATCAAAGGGATACGAATTGGAAAGGAAGAAGTCAAATTATCACTATTTGCTGATGATATGATAGTATACTTAAGTGACCCCAAAAATTCCACCAGAGAGCTCCTAAACCTGAAGAAGGAAATTGAAGATCTCAGAAGATGGAAAGATCTCCCATGCTTGTGGTTTGGCAGGATTAATATAGTAAAAATGGCATCTTGCCAAAAAGCAATCTACAGATTCAATGCAATCCCCATCAAAATTCCAACTCAATTCTTCACAGACTTAGAAAGAGAAATTTGCAAATTCATCTGGAAAAACAAAGAAAAACAGGATATCCAAAACTATTCTCAACAATAAAGGAACCTCTGGTGGAATCACTATCCTGGACCTTAAGCTGTACCAAAGAGCAATTGTAATAAAAACTGCATGGTATTGGTACAGTGACAGGCAGGTAGATCAATGAAATAGAATTGAAGACACAGAAATGAACCCACACACCTATGGTTATTTGATCTTTGACAAAAGAGCTAAAACCATCCAGTGGGGAAAAAAACAGCATTTTCAACAAATGTTGCTGGCTCAACTGCAAGTTAGCATATAGAAGAATGCAAATCAATCCATTCCTATCTCCTTGTACACAGCTCAAGTCCAAGTGGATCAAGAACCTCTACACAAAACCAGATACACTTGAACTAATAGAAAAGAAAATGGGGAAGAGACTCGAGCATGTGGGCACAGGGGAAATTTTCCTGAACAGAACACCAATAGCTTATGCTCTTAGAAGATCAAGAATTGACAAATGGGACCTCATAAAGTTGCAAAGCTCTGTAAGGCAAAAGACACCGTCAATAGGACAAAACGACAACCAGCAGATTGGGAAAATATCTTTACCAATCCTATATCTGATAGAGGGCTAATATCCAATATATATGAAGAACTCAAGAAGTTAGACTCCAGAGAACCAAATAACCCCATCAAAAATGGGGTACAGAGCTAAACAAAGAATTCTCAATGGACGAATACTGAATGGCTGAGAAGCACCTAAAGAAATGTTCAACATCCTTAGTCATCAGGGAAATGCAAATCAAAACAACCCTGAGTTGGACAGTGGTGGAGCAGGCCTTTAATTCCAGCACTTGGGAGGCAGAGACAGGCAAATTTCTGTGTTTGAGGCCAGCCTGGTCAACAGAGTGAGTTCCAAGACAGCCAGGGCTATACAGAGAAACCCTGTCTCAAAAAAAAAACCAAAACAAACCCAACAACAACACAAAAAAATAAAAACAACCCTGAGATACCTCACATACCTCATACCTGTCAGAATGGCTAGGATAAAAACTCAGGTGACAGAAGATGCTGGCGAGGTTGTGGAGAAAGAGGAACATTCCTCCATTGCTGGTGGGATTGAAAGCTGGTACAACCAATCTGGAAATCAGTTTGGCAGTTCCTCCAGAAACTGGACCTAGTACTACCAAATGACCCAGCTATACCACTCCTGGGCATATACCCAGAAGATGCTCCAACATGTAATAAGGACACATGCTCCACTATGTTTATAGCAGCCTTATTTATAATAGCCAGAAACTGGAAACAACCCAGATGTCCCTCAACAGAGGAATGGATACAGAAAATGTGGTACATCTACACAATGGAGTACTACTTAGCTATTAAAAACAATGAAGTTATGAAATTCTTGGGGAAATGGATGGATCTGGAGAATATCATCCTGAGTGAGGTAACCCAATCACAAAAGAACACACATGGTATGCACTCTCTGATAAGTGGATATTAGCCCAGAAGATTGGAATACCCAAAATACAATCCACAAACCACAAGAAACTCAAGAAGAAGGAAGACCAAAATGTGGATACTTCATTCCTTCTTAAAAGGGGGAACAAAATACCCACGGAAGAAGTTGCAGAGACTATCTATGGAGCAGAGTCTGAAGGAAGGACAATCCAGAGACTGCTCCACCTGGGAATCCTTCCCATATTCAATCATCAAAGCCAGACACTATTGTGGATGCCAGCAAGTGCTGGCTGAGAGGAGCCTGATCTAGCTGTCTCCTGAGAGGCTCTAACAGTACCTGACTAATACAGAAGTAGAGACTCACAGCCATCCATTGGACTGAGGACAAGGTCCCCAATGAAAGAGCTAGAGAAAGGATCCAAGGAGCTGAAGGGTTTGCAGCCCCTTAGGATGAACAACAATATGAACTAACTAGTACTCTCAGAGTTCCCAGGGACTAAACCACCAACCAAAGAGTACACAAGGTGGGACTAATGGCTCCAGCAGCATATGTATAGCAGAGGATGGCCAAGTCGGTCATCAATGGGACGAGAGGTCCTTGGCCCTGTGAAGGTTCTATGCCCCAGGCTAGGGGAATGCCAGGGTCAGTAAGCAGGAGAGGGTGGGGTGGCAAACGGGGAAGGGTAAGGGAACAGGGGTTTGTTTTTATTTTTGTTGATTTTTATTTTATTTTATTTTTTCAGAGGGGAAACTGGGAAAGGAGATATCATATGACATATAAATAAAGAAAATAATCTAGTAAAATAAAGAGAGACAGAGAGAGTAAGAGAGTGAGGAGGGGGAAAACAGCCATTTTTTTTTACTGAGTCAGGCATACCTGGCTGCTGCCAAATAACTGTGGGGCAGAGCCTGGAAGGAATGCTAACAAATCCTACATATTTAAATTAGAAAATGCCATTCCTCCCACAATTTAAATGCAAAGTTCTTTGCTTTGCAACAAAGGAATTATTGCTCAGAATAATCATTTTTAACTTGTTTTTTTTTTTTGTTTTTGTTTTTAATCCTTTCTTAATTCTGGTCTAAAACACCAGGACCCAACCAATCATGGCCTCTCCTCCCCTCTTGCATTCCATTCCTGCATGATCCTGCCAGTTTAAGGTTTATAAATGTCATCTATGCAATGAAAATTATTGAATGTGTATCTTCCATTTCAAATAGCTCTCTAAGTTCCAGGCTTCTATTAAATATTCTTACTGCAGATTAAAACTCTGACTAGCCCCTGTCAGAAAACTATATTCAATGTTGAGATCTGGACACTGAAGTAGATATATTTGGGGCACGGTCTCTAAGGTTAAATAAGTCCCAAAATAGGGCCCTTGTGTGATGGGACCCTTGAGAGTTTGCAGGCTTCCACTCTTCACAAGATCCCAAGGGAAGGGTCACACACAGGCAGAGAAAAAAACTTTATCCACAAGCAAGAAAGTCTTTCTAATTAACCAAATTCACCAGAAACTCCAGAATATAAAGAGTAAATTTCTGGTATTTACACACCCAAACTATGGTGTTTTTTTTTTTTTTAAGAGAAGCCTAAGAGTGTTAGAGTAACCCCATTTGATTGTTTAGAGAAAACAGTAAAAGCTCAACATATTTAAAATTAAGTTCTGTCCTCTCAGCCCAAAATCTATTTTATCACCCTCCTCATCACGGGAACTTGTAAAGTGGGAGACAATAAAATGAAGAGTGGGTACTTTGTAGGGAGAATTTGTTTACTGTAAAATATATTCTTCTACAATTTTCTTTAAAAAAAACTTTAGCAAATATAAGCTATAAAATATATTATTCCATCAATATTAATTTCCTAGCTTCAATGAATACAGCATAGTTATATAATGTGTTAACATAGAAGAAAGAAATGTTCCATAGCATACAGGGACCCTTTGACCTACTTTTGTAACTCCTTTGGTAATATTGAAATTATTTTGGAAATAAAATACCAAGAAGAAATATAAGCTACACCACTCCCCCTGTACCCAAGCTTTGATTCACTCAGATATGTGTAAGATACTACAGACATATGTAGTTGTCCACAATCTTCCTCTGTTCTAATCACATCATTCTCTTTGTCAGGCAAACCACCTAAAAACCCTTCACCTGTGTGACCTCTTCCTAGAATCTATTTTCTCAAGATACCTACGTGGCTAATTCCTACACCTTTGTAAGAAGTTCTCCAATCATATATTCAATGTGATTTCTTATCACCCTGCCTGGTACTACACACTGCAACCCACACCATAGCCCAGAATTGATGACTGCCTTCTCTTTTCTATCCTAGTTTCTTACTTTTCCACAGGATTTCTTGACTTCCATTGGACATTTCATTGACTTAGTTAGTGCTATTTTTGTGTGTTAGGATTCAACACATTAATTGTGAATTCTTTAAAGGCAGAAAGCATTTCCTACTAGATTCTGTGTAGTTCCCAAAATTCCCAGAAAAAAAAAAAAATCCAGGGATAGAGGAGCCACCTAGAATAGCCAAATGAAAGAATTCTCAAGTACATTAACTCAGTACATTTTTTATCATATATTAGTACTAACATTGATTTTATTCTGATACTATCAGAATACCTATAATGTATAGGTTAACTTTCATATTTTACCTAACATATAATACCTATATACATATATATATACCTAACATCAATTTACATTATAAGTGTTTTTAAAAACTGAAAAATCTCACAGCATATATTACAGATAAAATTAAGTATTAAATGTATAAAAAACTATTAAAATCACAAACAATATTAACATTTAAGCATATGGAAATATGGAAATAATATAGGTAACTGATGCATGAAGAATACCAAAAATAGCAAGAAATTCAAAGAAAATAAATAATTTCCAGTTTGACTATAAAACTAGGAAGTCAAAGGTCGATAGTTTATTCCTGGAGCCTCCCAAGAAGAAAAAAAAATTTATCATAATCAGACCACTTTATAAACATACTAATAGGTGTTCTTCTAACACAAAGAGACAGGGAAAATATCTAAACAAAGAGATAAATAAATAAAATTTTTTAATCAAATAGTCCCTGCTCAGTCTAGATGAGCAGCACCCTACCAGAAGCAATGTTTTCTAAATGAAATTTGACAATGCCTATATCACATTCCCAATAATGCCAATGTTCAAATACTCTTTGTTTTTATAGTTCATTTTAAATAATGCATTGCACTTGACAGGCTAATGAATGTTGAGTCGCATTGCTTCTTTTTTCTGACTTGACTAACCAAACATAAATATTAGGCCATGTGGTAAGAAGTATAATGTATCTCCAGAGATGTTCACATATTCCTCATGAAAACCTATGCATATGTCACTTTATCTGGCAAAAGAACTCTGCAGATAAGACTCATGGATTACTTCAGTGAGCCCAACATAATCACAGGAAACCTAAAAAATAAAATAAAATAAACTAAAAAATTTGCTGCCTATAAGAAGTCAAGGGTGAGGAGGCAGAAGAGATAACATGCATAAAAGGATTCGACCTACGTCCTTCAAAATGAATTGGAATATCCACTGAACTCTATGTATTTCTGCCCCAACATGTGCATGGATGTATTACCATCCAATGGGGCATGGGAAGCCTACCAGTGCTCATATCTTTGAAAACAATTAATCTCCCTCTCTCACGAGTAAGCCACACCAATAACTACCCAGCTTATTGACAGGTTAAATAGTAGAGCCTACAGAACAACTTCCCGTTGCTAAAAATGCTAAAAATGTGGCTAGCTTGGTATTGTGAAGGCTGTGTTCAGATAACCACAGCTGCTGTAATATTATGAGTATCTAGAAGAAATTATTTCCCAGCACTTCCACCTCTGGCTTCTACATTCTTTCCACCCCTCCTTCCACAATATTCACAAGCATTGGTGGTGAGAAGAGCATTCATACAGACGCTCAAGGGAAGGAGTAATGTGGAAGGAGCAGAAACTGGGCATGGGATAGGCTTTATCATACTTTATTGTATACATGCATGAAGTTCTAAAAATGGAAGAAAATTATTTAAAGAAAAGTACATAAAGAAAAGTACATTTTACTATGAGATGTTACTATTTTTGTCATTCACATATTTGTTTAAAATGACTGTATATACATATACACATACACATACATACAGAGAAAACAAACTTTTCTAAGTCTCGGGAGACAGACATCCATAAGCCGAGAAATACAGGCACCCTCTGGAAGCTGAAAATGACTCCCAACTGAAAGAGAGCGAGGAAGACGAGTCCATCCAGTGCTGGTGTCTGAAGCGACTACACACTAGCTGATGCTAGGAACAAACTCTTTCCCAGAACTTTCAGTTTTCAGTATCCTATTGGGATACATTGTGTGAAGGGATCTATGCTCCTGGACATATACTCAAAAGATGCTCTACTGTGCCACAATGACACATGCTCTACTATGTTCAGAGCAGCCTTATTTTGTAATAGCCAGAAACTGGAAACACCCAGGCATCCCTCAACCAAACAATAAATACATAAAATGTGGTTCATTTATACAATGGAATACTATTTAGCTACTTAAGATGAGGACATCGTGAATTTTTCAGGCAAATAGATGGAACTAGAAAATATCATCCCAAGTGAGGTAACCCAGACCCAAAAGGACACGCATGGTATGGACTCACTGATAAGTGAAGGTGTCTCTGTATTACCAAGTGAAGGTGTCTCTGTATTACCAACTGTTGATGGCTGTACCAGCAGAGAGCTAGGTATTAATGGATCTTGGTATTATCGTTCCTATGGCCAATAACCAGGGTTCCAGTTCTGTAAACACTCTCCTTTGTTACTAGCTGATTACCTTTAATAAAGGTCTGATGGCCAATAGTTCAGCAAGAAGTAAGGGCGAAACTTCTGTGCAGTCTCTGGGAGAAGACAGATGTAGGAGATGCTCCAGGGGGACATGGAGGTGGTGGGTTGTAAACAAGAGCATAAAAGAGTGAAGAACTAGTCACATGGTAGGTTGTAAGCTAGTTAGTCAGGTTAAAGTTAGATGAAGCTAGCTTAGAATCTGCTTAGCTAAAGGCCTAAGCTGCAGTTCTGTAAACACTCACCTTCCCTGCTAGATGATTGGCTTTAATAAAGAGCTATCGTTATTTAACCACTGGCAGGTCCAGAAAGTACTGTTATAGTATTCACAGCAGGGAAAGCAACTGAGCCTACTGGAAGCTCACCTGAAGTGTGTGAGTTCTTAAATTTTGTTGTTTTTGGTCATTAAATATGTGGTCATTTATCATGGCCACAATAGAAAATTAACTCGAGTTGCTAATGCAAATGGCTTCCTCTGAGCTTTTAGCTTCGTCAAGCATTGTTAGTGACTCTCAGAAAACAAAATGCATCCCAAAAGGGAAAGTGGGAAATTAGAAAGTTACTTTAATGGATATGAAACCCTCCAGAGAGGGATGGCAAATCCCTGTCTCTTCAGCACATGCCCTTTGAGTTCATTATAAGTACAATGTTTGAGCATGGCTAATGTTTTATGTATTAGCTAATCAAACCAGTATGTTAGCACCCAAAAGATAATGATGGCTGTGTGGATGGCTTACTACTTTAGTGGCAGTGTTTATAATCATGCAATGCTGTAGTCATTCTCAAACACTACAGATAGGAGTACACATCATTACAATGCTTTAGAAAACATTTGGATAGTGTTCTTTACTAAGAATCTTTTGTTTTATAAATATATTCGTATACATTTGCAAATATCTATATATGGCCTTTTGCTCAAATTATTCATGATACTGTTAAACATTTGACAAGCAATATATTTAACAGCATAGATTAACTATTTTTAGAGTCATAGGGAGAGTATTATACAATTAGTAAATGGATGTTCTCAATATTTCCTTAAACAATACGAGCACTGATAACACTAACAGTATAATATTCAGTATACAGAGGCTAATTTACAATTATCTTAAAACCTAACATATTTCTGTAGATAGAGGCATGTATCTACAAAACAGGATGTGTTAGATGGGTAAGTCACCTTCCATTTTCTAGAATGAGCTGTAGTTGGGAAGAGCACATTCCAAACAAAGAGTGAGATGCTAAAAACACAAAACAATCCATCCAAAGAACACAAATTGTTATCACCACTACCACCTTCAATGAAACAATCTTCTCTCAAATGAGCCTCCTTCTCACACCATCTCTGCTTCTCTGTCTATTACTTATTCCCCTTGGCTTCTCTCTGTCTGTCTGTCTGTCTGTCTGTCTGTCTGTCTGCCTGTCTATTTGTCTGTCTCTGTCTGTCTCTCTGTCTCTGTCTGTCTCTCTGTCTCTCCTCTCTGTCTCTGTCTCTGTCTCTCTCTGTCTCTGTCTCTCTCTCTCTCTCTCTCTCTCTCTTACACACACACACACACACACATCTGTCTATCTCCCCCCTCCATCTCCCTCTCCTTCCCTTTCCCTCCGTCCCCTCCCTGACAAGGACTATGTTTTATGGCCACCCATATTATTCAGAATAATTCTCATAACTTGAACACATCACTGAACATCTATCCAGGTAAAGCAACATCTCTATGAGTTTGAGAGATTAGGCCATGGTATCTCTCATGGTGTCATGGTAGCCATTCTGTAGCCTAGTAGAGAAGTTGTATCTCCAGATCCTCGGTCTTCTGCTGTTATGACTTTTACAAAATTTCTCATTCCTCCCAACCCACTTAACATGACAGTTTTTATTGCGCTGTTTTTACCTAGAGCCTGCCAACTGGAGGTAGTTCAAATAGATGTTCACTAAAAACAGAAGGAATGATGCCATCAAATACAGACCACTTACAGTTCCATTCTAGTAGAGGAAAATCTAAGCTGATTGATCCTCGAGAGGTAATCATACTGGGATCTTCATGGAACTGACCATTATAAAGCTAAACATTGTATGAGTGATGACACGTGTGGGATAAAATACAAAGATCCCTCTGCAATTGTCTTCCCACTACACAGATTCATCTTCAATGAATGAAAGGAGTTGATAGATTCTGGGTCAGATCTTCAAGCCCCATCCAGACTGTGCTTCTTTGTACAGTTTTCTCTCCTTGTTTATGAAGCCTGAGACTGAGATTTCCTTCACTGGGTGTGACTGTCTTGTTGTTCCTTAACATATATTTAAAACAGTCTTTTCTCTTTTGTTGGGTCATGTTTCCCCCATGACTTGTGGCCAAAAAGACCTAGGCACCTTTCCTCTGAAAAGTTTAAGGCTCATTCTTTAATCTTGCCCTCTTCTTAAACCCAAGAATCTATTTTACATGCTATGCTATCAGTCTGATTTAATTAATCTACTCCCTCGAGGACTCTCACAGTGATGTTTCTCCAAGGGTTAGTTTCTCATTTTTTGATATTTCCCTCAGATCTACCCAGTCTAAATTCTGTAAAGAGTGTATGTAGCCTTTGGAAACTAAATCCAGAAAAGCTCTTTTCACCTGTTATTTTTTCTCCTTCCTGCATTACTTCTAGACTCAAAAGAGACTGAACAGGCTCTTCAAATATAGAAAAAATTACCAAGGAAAAAGAAAGTTTGAAACCAGTTCCAAAAATTTACCTTTTCCCTCTTTACTGCCCGTAGGATGATCAGCATTCTCAATTCTATTCTTTACATTTTATTTATTCATTTGTTTATTTATTTCATGTACATGAAAAAGGAACGCATATGCCATAGTACACATTTGAAAGTCAGAGGACAATGTACAAGAGTCAGCTCTCTCCTTCCACCATGGAGTTCTAGGGATTGAAATCATACCATCATGTTTGGTGACCACACCTATATCCACTGAGACATTTGGATAGCCCATGGTCAGCATTCTTATAAAGGATGCAACTTAGAATTGAAAAAAAAATTAAAATGCAATATGAATTCTAAAAAACAGATGAAAGTTTTACCTTAACAAAAGATACTTGTTTCTTCCTCGTAATTGCAAAGCATGAGAAACAAAGTGAGAACATCTGTGAACATCACATACTCTAGTCAACCAGACAGCACCAAGGAAACTTAGAGCACTCTTTTCATGTTCATTAATGAAGAACTTAATGCATAGGTCATTTGGTCAACACCGTACTGCATGGGGAACAAAAGACACAATCCAAATAAATTCCTAAGATTGTTTTTTATCTTTGTTCATCCAGGAGATCAAATGATATCCTTGACTTCATAGAGATTTGTTACAATAAAACACTTATCTCTATATCTAATCTGCCTAGATTTCTATACTTCTATACTCATCGTGTGTGTGTGTATGTGTGTGTGTGTGTGTGTGTGTGTGTGTGTGTGTGTGTGTGTGTGTATTATATTCTTTCAGAACACAGAAGATTCAGCCATTCTCAACA
>JADRCC010556298.1:0-11911 GCA_019843855.1 Hylomyscus alleni | reverse complement strand
TCCGTAGACCAGTTCGTCTATTTTTAGATGGAAGACACTTAGAGGACAGGACCAGAGGACAGGGCCATCTTTGCTCTGATCGTGTAGCCAGACTCAGGTGGGGAAGGTGTAAACCTTATAGGAAGATGTGCATCAGCCGAGAAGTCTCCTTGGGCTGGGTGGCAAGGGAGCAACTGGACTCTTTCCAGCTCCCTTGCTCTTTCTGTTTGCCCTTGGGCAAGAGCTCCCTCTTTCTCTCTGAGTTTCCCAAGGCGTATGTGTTTGTCGCCTTCATGCTAATTGTCCCTAACATTTTCCTTATGGATTCTTTTAAAGCTTATGCATTGCCTCTCCTGGGTCACCTTGCTGGTAGACCCTCCCTCACGAGGGTTTAGGGTGCCACCATGGGCTTCCTCTTTATTTTCAGGGCACTTTTCCCATTGCTTTAGCTACAGGATGAACCATTTGCCATTTAATTGTCTACTCACCGAACTATTTGGCCACATTTCTTGTAATAAGAAGTTGAGCTTTATTCTTTTAAAAAATAAAAGTATATATATATATTTTTTGGTTTTTCGAGACAGGGTTTCTCTGTGTAGTCCTGGCTGTCCTGGAACTCACTCTGTAGACCAGGCTGGTATATACACTTTTTATGTTTATATATGCATATACATACACACACGTATACTTTTTTCTTAGACCCTAAATATGTGTATATATTTATGTATACTTACACACACACACACACACACACACACACACACATTTTTTCCTTAGCACCTAAGTATGCTGTGTATTTTTTTTTTTTTAAATCTTAGCATGCTTGGCACACAGAAGGCAGTGGTTCTAAAAATTTTTATTGGTTAAATAAGAAGCCTGAGTGCTTGACATGTGTACCTCTGTCTGTGTATATGTGTATATATAAATTTTTTTGTATAGAGGTGTTTTGACTGAATGAATATCTGTGCATTACCTGTATGCCTGGTGCCTGTGGAGGTTAGAAAAGGGTACAGATCCCAAGGAGTTACAGACAATCGTAAGCTCCTAAGTGGATGCTGGGAATTGAACCTGGGTCCTCTGGAAGAGCAGCCAATACTTTGAGCTATCCCTTCAGCCCCAAATTAATACATATTTTAACTTGGAAATATGTTTATAGTAGCAAGTCAACATTTATTAAGAACTTATATGCTAGTCTAGGTGCTATGCTACAAGCTTTCATGTGTATTTATAATATCATATATGTACTATTATTACTGTAAAAGATTTTTTTAAAAAATCAAAGGGGTGGGCTGGGGAAGGGGAACAATGATCAGGATGTACGTGAATAAAAAAGTCAAGCTTAACATATGTATTTTCAGTATTGCTGTAGACAAGCATCTACATAACACTATTAAATTGATTGTTTTTTTTTTCTTTTTTTTTTTTTTCTTTGGTTTTTCGAGACAGGGTTTCTCTGTATAGCCTTGGCTGTCCTGGAACTCATTCTGTAGACCAGGCTGGCCTTGAACTCAGAGATCCCAAGTGCTGGGATAAAGGCGTGTGCCACCACCGCCCGGCTTGATTGTTGTTTTATATCAAACAACTTTCATAATACTCATCTTATTGTTATAATATTTTATAAATTTTAAGGAATATGACCAAAAAAGATATTGTAGGTATTAAAGAGGGGGTCTCTGGGTGGAGTTGGGGTACAAAAGGGAAACAAGAATGTGATTTAATTCTATTTACTTAAAATATGTTTTTAAATGTTAACAAATTCAGACAAATTGAAATCATGTAATTTTTCTCATAAAGCAATAAAAGTTAATAAAAAAAAAAAGAAAAGAAAAAAAAAAAAGTCAAGCTTAGCGAACTCACCCAGCCCACTGCCCACAGAGATCAACGCCAGACATGAACCCTCATGTATTTATTCCAAAGCTCTTGTTTGAACCGTTGTGCCCATCTGTATTTGGGTGGAGGTTGACATTCCATGACTCTCAGCTTTAATGATTCTTTTCTTTAAAATCCTGAATTTTTAATAGTCTGAAATGAGATAGGTAATTAATAGCATACTTCTATATGCTGCCTTATATTTGTAAGGATTTAACCTAACAGGCTCAAATCCCTTTATTAGCTTTTAATAAATACTTAATATCCTGAGTCCTTCTTCCGACATGGTTCTTTGACATGTAAGGGTGAAGATAAATGTTGATTAGTACTGCACAGTGCACCCAAGCTTGTGAGGTCTCCGCGCTAAAGCTACCTTAGAAAGAGTCGGAAGTATTGTTTGGTGCGGCGGCCTCCCTGACTCCCTTAGGATGTGAGCATTCTCTCTCTGAAATTAGGTCCCGCCTTGGGCCCTGCCACCCGCCTCCCGGTCCTCTCTTTAAAAAAAAAAAAAAGATTTATTTATTTTATGTATATGAGTACACTGTTGCTGATGGAATCAACGGCGTTCGAATCAGGAAACACACTAGCCCAGACAGATGCACGTGTAAGAGGTTTAATAGAGAGAGAAAAGGGGGTAAAGCGGCGCCGAAAGAGAGGAGGGGGAGAGAGAGAGATGGAGGAGTGTTCCCCGAATATATATGGGTTATGACGTAATACAGGTGAAGGTGGGCGCAGGGGACCGATGGATCTTGGGAATATAGTGACCGTTGCTCTGGCAACAGGGCCCGCCCATTCATCGCCACAGGCTTTCGTCCTGATGCTAACAGTTGCTGTCTTCAGACACACCAGAAAAGGGCATAAGATCCCATTACAGATGTCTGTGAGCCACCATGTGGTTGCTGGGAATTGAACTCAGGTCCTCTGGAAGAGCAGTCAGTGCTCCTAACTGCTGAGCCATCTCTCCAGCCCTCCCCGGTCCTCTCTTATCATACTTATTCTTAACATTTTTCGGTCCATTTCTCTCTACGAGCTATTAATTATTGAGGTCTCCAGTGCACGCACAGCCTTATCTCTAGCCTTAGTTTCCCTCCTCGGTCGTGTACCACAGCCTTCTCCTGGCTGCCATCATTTGCTTGCGTTGAGATGTCTCGCTCTCCCTCTTGCCGTGGGACCCCCTCAGCTCAGCCCCTGCCCTGCTCACCTGCCTTTTGTTGAAGGCTCCTTGCTTTCTGTCTCCCTACATGAAAACCTTAGCAACATTTTGTGTATTTCTTTCAAACTCTAGTATCCACATGGCTGCTGACTTCTGTTCGGTTTTTCTTCTCCCACTTCCAGATTATTTTTTTGTGTTGCGGTGTCTGCTGGTGTGTTATGTTTGGATAGCTGGCTTTCTGTCTATAACTTTTCAATCTGTGTCACACCCTGACCTTGGAGTTATTTTTAAAAATATGAGTCTGACCAAGTCACTTAACTGTCAGAGTTCTTAGGTTCTCAAGAGAGGCGGTGGTGGCACACACCTTTAATCCCAGCGCTCTAGAGGCAGGTGGATCTCTGTGAATTGGAGGCCTGCCTAGTCTACAGTGTGAGTTACAGGACAGCCTGGCCTACATCCAGAACCATGTCTCGAAAAACCAAAACCAACCAACCAACCAAACAAACAAACAAAAAAAACATTAGGTTCTCCATTGCCCCTAAATACAATTTAAAGAAAAAAGGTTGTGGACACAGCTCAACATGGTAGAGACTTACCTAGCATGAGTCCCTGAGTTCGACTCCCAGTGAAGAAATAAAGTTAAGGGGACCTACAGGGACCGTTCCAGCCTGTGGCTGTCTTTCCCGGCTTCCTCCTCTCTCCCTTTACCCACTTTGGGTGTCTTTGATTTGCTCAACTCATGCCTCTGTGCCTGTGTTTCTGCTGGCACAGTCTAGTCCTGAAGTGTGCCTTTCGTCTGCCACATACTCTGTGTGTTGTGTACCTGAACACCCCATTCAAATAAAAAAAACCCCACCGTGACAATTTCCTGAAACCTCTGTGTCTCTCTGCTAACCTGAGGAGACGACACGGTTTTTCTCCTCTGTTGGTTCTGACGCTGCTTGGTCATGTGTCGGATTCTGCTAGGTTATGAGTTCCTTGAAGAACAGACAGTGTCTTGTTCCCATGGAGACTCTGGTGCCCGACTCACTCCCTGGCTCCTGGGCGATAGTCTAGAAATGCTGACCGAATTGGGTAATTTCTGGAATATTCAACACTGTGCTAAAACAAAATAGGCGCCTACAGAAGGGCAGGTGGAATTACTAGCTGCTCATGAGTGAAGCTAAGAGGCGAGGACTGCTTCAGAGGTGAGTGGCGGCTCTTCCCACCTCGGCCTCCTCCAGCGCTTTCCACCTATGGGGAGGAAAGGTAACAGCTCCTGTTAGCAGGCACCATCAGACCGTGTCTCCCGCCACTCTTTATTCAACGGACATTCAGTCCCTCCCACCTCATTTTTCAGTGACTGTTTGATGTTGACCCTCTAAATGCAATGATGAAAGACTCTTTGATGGCCACCCCAGACGCATCTAGGTAAGATTTGTTTTATAAGGGGGAAGAGTTAAGGAACACATTTCTGAAAACAAAACAACAAAACAAAAACCCTCCGACATTTCTGTAGAGAAGTTTTGATTTCCTGGGTACATTGCTCGTCTGTAGATGTACGGAGTGGAAGCCATATTGTATAAGGCTATCGTGCTTATCGGTTGGTTGATTTTGATTTCATTTCTGCCTTACCCTTGCACAAAGCGAGTTTCACTGATGGCAGGACTCACTAGCATTCTGCTTGCTCAGGCCTTTGGGGGTGTTTTGTTTCCTTCAACAAAACTCTCAGTCATGGACACTCCCACTCCTGCCCCATTCAGTGCCTAGGGATAGGCGGGAGCTGGTGTTTGGGTGCCAAAGTCACTGAGTGGGGCGAGGAGGCCTCTATAAATGTGTGTGGAGGGTCTGAGATGAACGGATAAACAGTAGGAAGGCCTGTGTGATGGAGTCTTGAGGGCAGGAAGGAGCTCAGCCGGGGAAGTGGGCTAGGATCTCAGTGTGTTCTGAGGGGCAGAATAGTGAGGCCGGCGATAGATAAGCAGATATAGCAGTCAACACACTTGACTGTATGAGAGTCGACTAAATGCATAGGAGCTTCTAGAAGGTCTAGGAAGCCATGTAAACCAGTAATCATCCTGTTGCAAGATACTAGGTGCCACAGCAGAGGTCACCGGTTACAGTCCAGCTGCCAGTGGCCAGCTGGGTATGCCTTTGAGGGAGAGATCCTCTTCATGTTGGGAGACGGTTTCCTTTGTAGTGTTCTGGCCCTCTCTGGTCTCACTTCTCATTTAAACCGTAGGGTCCTACATAGAGGCTGAGTAGATCAAATTCTGTATGTGCCGACTGAAAACTGCGCGGATGGAAGAGGGTGCCTCCATTGTGTGGAGTTCTGAGAAGAATGGAGGCGTTTTGTTTACAGGTGCAGGGACTAAGGTGTCAAGCTAGAATACAAGCCAAGAACTCTGGGAGAGGAAGTGAGTATCCTCCTCCCAGACAGAAACCCACACCTAGGAGGACAAACCAGGTCATTTGCATTGCAAAACTGGGTGAAGTCACTTTGCCCAGAGACTGGAAAAGTACTCAGTTGCTGTAGTGCAGCTGGGCTCCTCTCACCCAGGCTGCCTGAGCACAGGGGGTGAGCATAGTAAAGGAGTTAACACGGTTCTGCACTCTCAGTGTAGCAATTCACTGGCAGCCTGGGCTCGGCTGCTCTCACTGCTTCTGACCCAGAAAACACTCAGAAAATGACTGCAGTGAATCGCTCATCTTCAAGGTGAAGCTCTCGGGTTGAGGGAGAGACGCAGACTGGCTCCCGAGGGTTGGACACTTCCTGCCTCCGCTGGGAGCCAGCTTTGTTTACACTGTAGCCCCAAGGAAGTCGTTTTACATCTCACCCGGTCTCCACCAGCAAAGAGAGCCTTCTGCTTGTTTTGCACACGCCAAGCCCCTCCTCTCCAGGAGGGGCAGAATGAATCGGGAGCTAAAAACTTCTGGCAGTCATAAGTCTTTGCAAACAGCGGAGTCTAGTGAGCGGCGCGTTTGGTTGGCAAGTGATCATTTCAGACTACACTTGCTTTCTCTGTCTATAAAACAGCAGGGATGCTTCCTCGCTAAATCCGGGAAGAGGATGGAGATGAAGTTTCTCTCTCTCTCTCTCTCTCTCTCTCTCTCTCTCTCTCTCTCTCTCTCTCTCTCTCTCTCAAAACCTGATGCTTGAGGCGTCAGAACTCAAAGAAAGATGGTCTGTAGATGAAATGAACTCAAAAAGCACCTTGTGTACTTAGCAGAACCCTTAGAACCATCCCTGGAAAACATCTGATTCCATTCTTTGTTTGTTTGGTTCTTTTTTAAGTTTCTTCTTTTCTCCCTCCTCCCCCCCCCCCCCCCCCCCCCCCGCCTTCTATTTTTAATTTTATGAGTGTGGGTGTTTTGCCTACATGCGTGTCTATGCACCACATGTATGCTCGGTGCCTATGGAGCCCAGAAGAGAGCAGAGAGCATCAGCTCTGCTGGACCTGGAGTGACAGATGATTTTTAGCTGTAGGACTCTGTGTCTGGAGTCCAGGTCCTCTGATTTGTGGTCTCTGTGGAGACCCAGCCTTCTTACCTGCTCTCCTGTCCTCTTCCTTCTCAGTCTTTACAGTTCCTAACATTTGTTTGTTCATTAGTGTGCTTGCTGGGTGAGGGGGGCTCGTGCCGCGGTGCTCACGTGGAGGTCAGAGGACAACCTTGGGAGTCACTCGTCTCTTTCTGTCACGTGGCTACAGGAATGGTTAGTCTTGGTGAGCACCTTGACCTGATGATTCAGCTCTTGGACCCTGCCTCTACAATTTTTTTTTAATTTTTTTATTTTTATTTTATTTATTTATTTTAGAAATTATAAAATGAGCAGATACCCGTGATTAAAAAGAAGTCAAGCCGCGTAGAGTAGCACAGATGTTTGCTTGATATGATCACTGCTGCTAGCAATGTCTTGTATTTCCGTGCTAGGCATATGCTCATAGCTGCCAATTTGTGAATATTTGTGTAAGTGAGTATCTGTGTGCATGTAGATGTGTGTGTTCTTTTGCTTTTGTTTTTTTTGTTTGTTTTTGTTGTTGTTCGTTTTTTTATTTTTATTTTTGTTTTCTTTTGTTGAGACTGGGTCTCACTATGTAGCCCTGACCCGTTAGAACTCCCTCTGTAGACCACACTGGCCTTGAACTTACAGAACTTGCTACCTCTGCCTCTTGGGAACTGGGATTAAAGGCAAGTGGCACTCCTGGCCCTATGTATTCATTCTTAACAGGTTGACAGCACCTGTTACATGGTAATTTTTAGAACAGAAGGCGAGACTAAAGAACCTGAGATCTAGGTTCGTGATGCTGAAGTAGGAATCCCTAGTTTTAGAAGTATAGAATACTTCTGACAATGTCACATGACCCACACAGTTAGGGAACTCTGACACTTTGCCTTTATTTGTTTCTACAACCAACTTCTAACTCATGTGCCTGGGACCTTCCAGGAGCTTCAGGTACCTTGACTCCTTTAGTTTGCAAGACAGTCAGAGGACGAGATATCACCATTCCCATTTTACTGATGGGGAAGCTGAGGCTAGTCAAGCCAGGTTTACTTGAGCTCATACAGTTGAATGCTAGGCCCCTGGGTATGTAAAAAACAACAAACAAAACAAAACAAAACAAAACAAAAAACAAAAAAACCCAAAGCATTTAAAATCTAGTTCCTTAGCATCGGTTGTTTTTTTTGTTGTTTTTTTTTTTCGAGACAGGGTTTCTCTGTGTAGCCTTCGCTGTCCTGGAACTCACTCTGTAGACCAGGCTGGCCTCAAACTCAGAAATCCGCCTGCCTCTGCCTCCCAAGTGCTGGGATCAAAGGCGTGCGCCACCACCGCCCAGCAGCATCGGTAGTTTTAAACATAGCTAGTAATTCACCATGAACACAACAATGACATGGAGAGCTAAGTTGTGATGGAGCCAAGACAGATGTGGTGCAGGGAGGTGAGAGACAACAATCAGGCTCTTTGAGCACTTATCCTCTGGTATGTGCTAGGCTCTATGTGAAGGACAGAGGCAATTGATGTACATCTCTGCTCCTGAGGGGCTTATGGTACAACAGAAAGCAAAGTCAGGTACATCCTGAATTGCAGCATGCTCTAGGGGCTTCAGGAGGCAGAACTGGTTTGGGCTAGGAACACAGAGGAGGCAGTCTTTGCCGAAGAGCTTGAGAAACAAGTGGTAGAGCTGGCACTGAACAGGCCAAATGGAATGTGCTATGTATGTAAAGGATGAGTGAGAATGATGGAAGAATCCAAAGGTATCCTGAAGCTAGACCATAACAGTCCTTGGCATAGAGACTGACCATGAGTGAGCTTATACATCCTTAGGGTAGCATCAGAATTTTTGGGAGATTGTTTTGAGGCATTAGCAGAGGATCCCAGTGACTCATAGACCCTTGAGCAAAGAGTGAGCCTCCTTTATCAGGGTAGACTGGACCTGGGAGGGAGGGAGGGAGGGAGGGAGAAGATGCCTGCTTAGCCAGCCAGAGCAACGCATTGACCCTGATGATCAACGGAGTGACAGATGTCACTGTCAGATCCCCCTCAATCCACTGCAGCTGTCAACAGGGGATTGGTGTCTATTAGGATGTCATGGAGAAATATAATGAGGGCTCAAGACTTAAACTGGGGCAGTAGGAATGGCACAGAAGAGGTGAACACAAGAGCCTCTGAGAAAGCCAGTGCCTGGACTTCCTGTGGGGTTAGTGAGGCCCTTGCGTCCATCTGTATAGGTGCCATTGCATAAAGGACCAAAGGTCTTACAAGCAGAAACCTATTCAGTTAAATATGTTTTGCCATCCAAAAATATTTGAAAGAATCTGGCATAGCAGGACACACTTGTAATCCCAGCAGGAGGGAAAGAGAAACAAAAGGATCAGGAGTTCAAGGCCAGCTTGTGCTTATCTTTAAAAACCCAAACCAAATAAAACAACAATTTTTTTCTTTTGAAAATGTCTTAGGGTTTCTATTTCTGCACCATTGAAACACCATGGTCAAAAAGCAAGTTGGAGTGGAAAGAACCCTTTGGCTTACGGTTCCAGATCATAGTCCATCATTGGTGGAAGACAGGACAGGAACTCAAGCAGGGCTGGAACCTGGAGGCCAGAGCTGATGCAGAGGCCATGGAGGGATGCTGCTTACTGGCTTGCTTCCCATGGCTTGCTCAGCCTGCTTTCCTATAGAACTCAGGGCCATCAACCCAGGGATGGCACCACGCACCACGGGCTGGACCCTCCCTCATTAATCACTAGTTGAGAAAATGTCTTACAGCTGTAGCTAGCACGTGGAGGCATTTCCTCAACTGAGGCTCCTTCCTCCTGGATGACTCTAGCGTGTGCCAAGTTGACATCTAAAACCAGCCAGAACAGAAAAGATTTTCAAATTTTTCTTAACTTTGATTATTAAAAAGCTCATTTTGTACTGACAAGAGTGTTCTTTTTCCATGAACAATCCAAGAGAGTTCTCTTCGATCCCAAACATTAAAAGCAGTTTGGCAAGTATAGGATCACCTTAGGAGGGGATCAGAGGAGTCTTGAAAGAGGCTTAAACTTGTTGGTCACAGAGCCACTGGTAAACTGAGAGCTGCTGAAATGGTCAGCCTTCTAGCTCTGGTTTCTAAGAGGTTGACATTGCTAATTTCTGAAGACTTCAGCCTAAAAGGATGAAGTAGCTTTGGACCTGGGGAGGAGATTCAAAGACAGAATTCAGTATTTAGATGTTTGGTGGGAAGTCTCAGTACTCCCCAGTGCCTGGGGAGGGGCTCCAGGGATTTTGATCCAGGGAGGGGCTGGGAAGGGGTGGGGTGTCAGTTTAACAGCCCTTAGCATGGCGGATGGGATAGGATCATGTGAGAGGCAGCACAGAAGTCTTGATTTTGAGTAACGCATCAGCTGAGGCAGAAGACCTAGTAATTGTGACAATGACATAAGGCACTAAGGGCAAGAACCCAGGAAAATCCGAGTGATGGAAATCCAGTTCCAAGAAATGGAGTCTCAGGCAGGTGAAGGATCATCCTCACAAGAAAATAAGAGGACCATTCGCTTTCAAAGAGGTTTCTCTGACCCTCCAGAAAGCTGTGGAGGAGGATCAGAATTCGATTACCAGGAATTACAGAGTAAAGCCAAAGTGATTTCCAGCTGCTTTTCTGAAAACTGGATGGATGAGGATGGTTTGAAATGGGTCAAGGGCGTCTGCATGTGGAGGAGAGGAGAGGGGGAAAGAGCCCTGGGAAGCAAGTGGAGATGAAATGGCTCCCAGCAATGAGAGAAGGGGTTAAAGAACAATGGGACGCTTTCAGGGCCAAAAAGCATCAAGTGCTGAGGAAGCAGTCCTCTCACTATATACAACTGAAGCCCCTGCTACTTGGCAGGCAGCACAGTAGTATCAGGTCCTGTGGTTGTTAGCAGAATGCCATGTACACTTAACGTGAGGCTGTGAGATCTCCACACACACTCACTTCATGGTCAGAGGCTGTGTTTATCAACACAACAGTGAGTTTCCTAGTGGCTGCTCTCAGCGTCCTGGGGAAGGCTTTTCTTTTTAGGGCTCCATTATGAGGCATATGGCATATGAGAAGGCAATGCGTAAGAAGATTCAAAGCTGGGTTACAAGGTCAGCCATCTTTCCTATCACATACTTGCACCTACCTAGGCCCCACCCTCTCCTTTCTGGGTCCCTCTCCCCCAGTTCTGTTTCTGCTGAAACCGAGGACATGTACTTTTTATTTTTTTATTTATTTATTTTTTTCTGGGACTCATCCTGCCTCTCGATGTTCTGTAAGCCAAATGAATATATGATGATCCTTTAGGGGAAACAAAGGGGCTCGTTCAAGGAGCCGGTGAAAGATGAGTCTCTGGGATGGTGATAAGAGAGGATTCTGTTTCCTGGGGAGCGCTCTGGGTGTGAACGTTCTTTCTTGGCTTGGCTTGGCTTGGCGTGTCAATGGAGGACTTCCCTCCTGCCTAATGAACAGGGGGCTTTCTCTGCTAAGAAGCCCAGCTCCAAGGGATCACCTCAAATTCTGTTTTGGAGAAGGAGAGGAGTCCAAATATCAGCCCATAGTTGATTTAACTGTGTTAGTTTTTAGGAGTTGAAAGTATTTTGTTTGTGGGAAATATTAATTCCTTTATATTTGAGGCAGTTTTATCCTGTTCTCATTAAGATGGAACATTAAGAGTCATTTGTTCTTGGTGACTTTTCCAGGAATGCTGTTTTGACTACTGATGTCATACAAAGTTTTACTAATATAAAATACTACACACACACACACACACACACACACACACACACACACACACACACACGAGAATTGGCATTGTCTACCTTCCCTATCCCAAGTATTGACCGTACCTTGATGGTTAGTCTTCTAATACTTCAGAACTGATATTTATAAAACAACTGCTACTTATTTTCTTTTTTACAGAAAACACTTCAACACTACATACTTTAATACATTATTTATTTTTGTTTTGTTTTTGTCTTGTTTTATGAGACAGGGTTTCTCTGTGTAGCTCTGACTGTCCTGGAACTCACTCTGTGGACCAGATTGGTGGTGAACTCAGAGAGAGCTCTGCCTGCCTCTGCCTCTCAAGTGCTGGGATTAAATGTGTGTGCCACCACTGCTTGGCACATCAGTTTATTTTTTAGTATATAAAGGTCATCTTTTTACCTATATAACTATAGATCTACATTATACAAAATTGTTCCATTGCGCCTGGCAGTGGTGGCGCACGCCTTTAATCCCAGCATTTGGGAGGCAGAGGCAGGCTGATTTCCGAGTTCGAGGCCAGCCTGGTCTACAAAATGAGTTCTAGGACAGCCAGGGTCACATAGAGAAACCCTGTTTCAAAAAACAAAAACCAAAACAATTTTTCCTGGGACCCAGGGGAGTCCTTGCCTCTTCTCCCAGGCATCATCCCGGCACTGATTTTTTT